>OMKZ01051087.1:0-21256 GCA_900302535.1 Neoniphon sammara | reverse complement strand
CACAGAGGGGACGTGAAAGCACACTATCTGCAGAATTAAAGACGGTTCTTTAAATAGACTAACAGACTGATTCATTTCACAGTGGAGTTGGATTTCAACTCACATTCACATACTTCGTAGAATCAGAAACACTCTAGTTTGTCTCTCATTCCTGTCCCTCTCAGTCTAAAGGGAGTTTTAGCATTTTAGTGAAGAACTTAACAGACTGTGTTTGTCTCCTGAAGACGGCACTTTGAAAGAAGCATGGAGTTGCTGGAGTACTTCCTGTTTTTATTTTATATCACTTTGTTTTTTGTATTTAGAGTTTTTGGTGCACAAAGCCAGCTGGGCTGCATTTTCTAAGTGTTTTTTTTTTCTTTCTTTTTTTTGTTTGTTTTTTTGGTCTTTAAGGAGTGCACTGTCAGTGTGACTGGTCAGTGAGTCCTGTGGAGGAAAAACCAGGAGGACAAATGTCATGTGGAACCAAACAGAAATGATGTACAAGAACATTTTATACATTTTCAGCAGGTAAAACATGTCACTGCACACATCTCATTAGTTATGCTTCAATCCAAGTAAATCTTAAATTAATTTTTGAGATGTCACAAAAAAATAAAATGCTTTTGGCAGGCTTCCTATAAAATGTAGAATGCAGCTATATATAAAAAACACATCCAAAAGGAAAAATCGTCTTTATGCTATGTGATTATTATTTGCAAGATTATGGAAGATATTTAGATATATTTCCAAGATAATTATGGATATTTCCATTCAGTCTTTCTAAATCTAAATACAACATATTTTGCACAAAAGTAGCAGGATGGAAGCCACTTCTCAGAACAGGAAGTCCTAACAGTGATGTCACTGTCCAAACCTAGTTTGTCCTCCCAGGTCTTCTTGGACAGTCAGTTCACTCAAAACAACTCGGGAGTTTCTGAAAGGGATAAACAAGGAGAGGTGAAAATCAGTTCACAGCTCTCAGTTGTCTTGAACGCTCTTTATGTTCCACATAAAAAGTGAATTCTGACTCAGTCCAGACACACTGGAAGCAGCAGATGTGTGCACTCACACAGAGGCTGGACTCAGAAAGCTGTGGACCGCATACCTCAAGGTTTCTCCTTTAGCAAGACTCATTAGCTGCTTTTCCACACCCATTCAACATGCTCACAAGGTGGAATTAAAAGCACTGGCCACTAATTTGACACTACAGTCCAGCAGGAAAAGAATGAAATGGAGTAGCAATGGAGTAAGGGTGCAGAAATGTTGTTTTGGTGGAAAATAATGTAGTTTCCAGTGAGTCTGAGACTTTCAGGAGATGGTCTTCAGCCCTCCATCCTCTCATCCAAACCTTAATCACTGAACAGGAGGACAGAGATCTGACTGCAGAAAGAAAATGTGAAATGTTTTATTATGTAGTCTAAACACTGGGAAGCCAATGAGCCTGCAACCGAAAGCAGAGTTGTAAATGTTTCTTCCCTGACCTGAAGCCTCATTCCTTTGTTGTATTCAAGTTTTAAACCTTCTCTTCCCCTCTAACTCGCTCTGGTCCTTTCCAAAGCCATATTGCTCTCCTAAACAAAATCTACCAATGAGGAGTCTTAGACTGTTTTATAAACAAAAGGCACTCACATCATGTAACAGTTTTTGGTGATATTGTTTAGAAGCAACATTTTGTTCTTTAAGAGTTGCAGATTGTAAAATATGTAAGCTTGTAAAGTTGAAATCAGGCCTAATCAAAGTGAAAGTCAGTGGCAAAACTTGTAAAAAAAAAAAAAAAGAGAAAAAAAAGTAGATTTGGACTCACAACTAAATGTCAGGTGAAGAAAAAGCTTTACAGGAGCCAGTTTTACAGTCTGAAGGCAGACTTTTAGAAAGGTGAATCTGCTGAGCCAGCCTGGAGTTTCGCTCGTCTCTTTACAGAAATTCAGCAGAGCAAAATGTGAACAAATATATTCCTATTTACAACAAGGCTAAAATGTTCTTTTTGTGTGCAATATCTGATTTCCAAAGCCCTGTAGGCTTTTCTTTATGTTTGAGTGTACTGTGTAACGTGGAAAAAGGCCTGATGTACTGAGTTTTCTACACTGGTGAAATACATTTTACTATGGTTTTTCTCACATCGATATACAGACTGTACGTTTGACTGTTATGTGCATTGAGAACTTCCGAACATGAGGGTTGTGTCCTTTCAGGTGGCCTTTAACATTCACATTCCCAGTTTGATGAATCTACAGTAACAACAGCTATTCAGAAAAATAATCTTTCATCTCAACGCTTCAGATCATTTTACTGTTTGAAGCGATCAGTCTGTGTCTAGATGCATTGCACATTTGAACAAACATATACCGTGTTTGGTAGTGTGGCTGTGTAACATCACATTATGAGCAGGATTTCTGTCAGAGCCAGAGCCTCAGCCAGAGCTGATAAACAGTTGTGTTTAATAGGAGTCCATTAAAACTGAGTGATTTGTTAGGGCCTGGACATAAAGAACCATGAGTTAAATTTTTTGTGACCAAATCTCATATAAAATGCATATCAAGACTATAGGCAAATCACTGTGCTGAGGAGTCTGATCCCACCATTGATATAAAGGTTCATTATAATTGTCTTCAACACAGTTGCCAATGGGATGAAATAGGGACATATTCAACTGTGATAGCACAGATTTTTACATGCAGCCCCATTTTTAAGCTTTTTAAGAAACACAAAAAATTGCCCACAATGGATGTTAGGAATAATGAGCAAATAAACATTTTGCCTTCTGTTTATTTTCATTGTTTCACAAGTGGATGAATTTTATTGATGCACTGAATTTGACAAACTGGGATTTCTGATGTCCTTGATGTAAAAATAAGTCAGCCAATCAGATTGTCCCAGTGTTGTACTGCTGCAGCACAGCTGTGGACGACAGCCTTGACTGAACCCCCCACCTTCCTCTGACCTGTACCTTTCACTGTAGCCTGTGGTGTGTGTGTGTGTGTGTGCTCTGTATCCCTTGATGTAAATGATCTATCAATAAATGCACTGTTAAAGGGAAAGAACAGTAATGTTTCTGCTGAGTGTGGTGTGTTCATTTGCACAGAAGAGCTGCATACGAGGAGCAGCTAAGAGAAAAACAAAGTCAAATGTGGTGAGTGTGAGCTAATGCAAAAATAAATCACACGAAATGTTACGGAAATAATGCATCAACCTTGACTATGTCTAAGACAAATTTCCCTAAGGACAAATAAAGTAATCTTGAATCTTAACTGCGTGTGAGTATATAAATATCACCAACACAAGGTTTATTCTAAACGCTTTATTACCCTAACAAATTAAATAAGAACATATAATACAAGGTGTCTGAGTCTTTGATTACAATAAAGCCTATTATTAACATTATTTAAATACAGTATCCAACGTTGTCGTTGAGTATTTCTGCAGCGTTTAACACAGCACTCCTCAACATCATTCCAAATTCAGTGATACTCATCAAAAAAGTTCAAGTCCATATGCGTGTCAGAAAAACAGTTTTGTTATACGATAATCATCATCATCATCATCATCATCATGGTGGTCAACAGTGTAAAGTGAAAATTATTCAGGTTGCGTTCAAGACATCGTGAAGTGGGAAATTTGACTGACAACCATCATCTAACCCGGCAGTTCATGTTTTATTTTTGTAGTCAGTTCCCCAGATCACAGATGTGTTGGACAGACTTTATGACTAATTCATTTGACACTGCCAGTCGTGGAGTAAATAAGGATTCAACCGGATACATTTCACTCAGTGGCCTGGGACGACCTTGCCAATGTAAACAGGACCTTCAGGGGGCAGTGAAAGACTGTTTCTCCAATCAAACACATCAGTTTAATTACATGAGTGCCAACACACTTTTGAGTTCTCATTGTTTTCTTCTGTCTGTGCGGTGTGTGCCAGCTGGGGACGGGGACTCTCAAGGACAATAAAGCAAGGACTGGATGCTGATGTCAGATAGGAAGTGCAGACACACATGACCAGGGTTACAGTGACATTTATTTCCCCGCTCTGCATGAAAAAAAAAAGTTTGCAAGATTGGAATCCCATCACTGTCCAGTCCTTGGTTTATTTTCCTAGTGCAGGCTCTGCTCTTGTTAAGGTGAGATTAATCCTAGAAAGGAAAAAAAAACAAGGAGAGGTGGAAGCTGTCATCACTGTCAGGAGTAAGAACTGGAAGGAGAGCGTGTGCAGTAGAAATCATCCATCGTCTGATCTTTAAACAACGGGACGTGTCGCTCCTTCTCCCAGTTCTGCCCTCCTGGCCGTGACTCTGCAGCTTCCCCGTCTTGTTCTCCTGCAATCAAGCTCCAAAAAAAGGCCTTCCAATCCCAATGTGGGCACAGCGGGACGGGCTTCTCATCAAGCCCGTCGTCATCGTCGCCGTCCTCCTCATTAAAAGTCCTCATCGCTGACTTAGTGTGCTTCTCATCGCCTCTTTTAGTTCCTAACCTTTGAGTTGGCAGCTGCTGGCTGAGAAAACTCCAAACCTAAGGTTGACCAAAAAAGAAAAAAAAAAAAAGATTATGAAATAGAGTCAGCTACTCATGATGACAAATCTGTTTTCCCTGACAAAAAATGGAGGAAAGTTTCATCATGATGTAAAACCACAAGAAGGCTGTCAGTTCCACAACCTGCAGCCTGTCAGCTGACAAACTGGATTACTGTCTGAGCCAGTCAGGCTCATGTGAAACCGCCTGTGCATGCAAATGTGTGTGTGTGTGTGTTTGTACTTTTTCTACCTTGTGATCTAGTGGCTGGTAGGAAACTGCCCATGTGTGTTGATAGACTGTTGTAACTTCTCCTCTTTGGCCCTTCTGCTGTGGCAAAGCTGTGGAACAACATAAGGTTAGCATACAGTTTATTCCTAATGATACAAGACAGCACTGATCAGTACTGTCACTGTGTGTGTTATTACAACATCCACACACACAAAGATCTAGGCTGTGTTCATTTGTTTTTTGCTTTTTTTTTTTCAAATTACCTACAGCTTTTACATCAGAATTGAGTATTGATAAAATCTGATCACAAAAAGGAGCCAGACATGGTGCTTTCTCTAAAAGAAAGGCAAATAGTATGATCACAGCCTGTGAGTATTTTTCTACTGACAACAGAACCGCACAGCAGCGGTCTCACACACTCGCTCACTCCAGCACTAACTGGCCTCTCACCGTTCTCTTCTCCATGAAGCTGGTCAGGAAGTCGTCTATCTCGGTGCGTCCCTCCAGGAAGTTTTCCGCCGTCTCCTCCGACTCCTCCTCCGCCTGGTGGGCCGCCACCTTCAACCGGGCCTGCAGGGCGCTGAGACTGCAACTCTGAGAGAGAGAGAGAGAGAGAGAGAGGGAGAGAGAGAGAGAGAGAGAATCCCATATGAACTCTGGATGCATCAAATTATCACACCAAGATGGATGAAAATGAGTTTCTGTCTTCCTCCATGAGAACCGCAGTGCAGTTCATTAGCAGTGAGAGCGAGATGTGAACCGACTACATAAAACAACCCCAAAAACACACACGGTTTAATAAGGAGAGGGATAATGACATCTGATAACCAGCAGATACACAAGGTTGCCAAGCAAAATCACATAAATTGAGGGCAAACTGCAGTTGGTATTGATGCTATTTTTTGGTGTATTCTTAATCTGCCTGAATTACAGCAAAGAACACTGTCAAGTCCATCTGCTGAAGTTACAGCCACTGGATTCAAAACTTCTGAGGGGAAACACTGAATTCTTGGGCAATAAAATCAAATTCACAAATACTGAATATCAGCACTATGTCAAATATCAAAACTGATGACGAGCAGCGTCAATCAGCATCGGCATCGGTCTTAAAAATCAAATATCAGTCCGACCTTGGTGTGGAGAGTGAAGCCTCTTACCTCGCTGAGCTCATGCTGTCGCTGCATCTTTGTCTCAAAGGCCGACTTCATCTGGGTCAGCTGCTCGTACTGTCAACACAACACAGGACGTGAAAGTTGCAGAACAACGGCAACGAATGTGAATGTGTGTGTGTTCATGTGAGTGTTGTTGAGTGAGAGGATGGATGTTAATAACTGACTTTGTAGAGCATTTCCTGTCTTTTCCCCTCCAGCTGCGGCTCCATCTGAAGGTTTTTCTCTGTGAAGGACAAAAAGATGTGCAAACCTTTAGAAAACCCAACTAAAACAGGGCTTTTTTTTTTCAAGCACATCAGCTCCTTTAGACTGAGGTGGGGGAAGTGGGCTGTACTCACTGGCCATGTCCACTATACTGGTGACCAGCTCCTCTTTGTCACTGGTGACCTGTTTTAGCTGTGGCAAACTCACAAAGAACTCCAGCAACACGTCCTCCTGCTCAGACATGTCCTTCAGCTGGGACATGCTGCAGATCCACAGAGAGACAGACAGGTGACAAACAGAGAGACAGGTGCATTATGGACAAACATGAGTCAGAAGAAGAAAACAATGTTTCATTATCTCACACACACACTGTATGACCTGCTTAAGCGAGGGAAATAAAAGCAGACTGCGCTGTGTCTGTTGGTTGTACCTCATATCAGAGAGCTCTGGGAAGGACTCGGGAATCTCAGGCATCTTGTACATGTGGCCGTTCAGTCCAGCCTGTGAGACACACACAGGCAGAGAGAACGGATTGTTAGCGCTCACTGGGCGGGGCAGTTTGGTCTCTTCTGGAGCAGCACCTCCACGGGGTCACAAATGTTTGGGTGTGCTCTCTGAACTATTGAGAACTAGTTACTGATCATCTTTGGACTGAGCTACACACCAGTTACAAACAAGATGTGCAACTCAACTGATAGGCGCTTTGACATTCAGACATCTCACCCCAGGACGAGTCACCCTGGGGCGACACTGGGGCAACTCGCCCGGATTACACCTACCCTGGGGTCAGAGAAGATGTTTTCACACTTATCTTAAACCAGGGTTGAGGAGCATGATTCCCAAGCATGACTGACATTGCCCAAGGGTGAAAGGGTGCAAAAACAATTCTCAAGGATCATTTGTCTGGATTATGAGGGACAAAATTATTTTATAGCATTTTTGCGCCATAAAATATATTTTTGCTTTATCAGTGCAGTACTTCTCACTGTACCAGCAGCTAAAAAGTTGTGCTTTCACTCTTACTGTCTCACACTTTTTTTTTTGGCATTTCTGCTTTTATTGACAGCGACAGTAGAGACAGACAGGAAAGCCGTGGGAGAGACTGGGGGAGTGACATGCAGCAAAGGGCGCGGGCCGGAATCGAACCCGCGCCGCCACGATTATGTGGTATGCGCTCTACGGAGTGAGCCACCGGAGCGCACCTACTGTCTCACTCTTGTTGTGGTTCTTATTGTCAAAATTCCAAAAGTAAGTAGTTACTACTTTATTACTCTGGACTGTGATTACAAACCTTAGGCAATCTCTGCCCAGTCTGTCTGGCTTAAAACCAAAATGGCAGACAATGATCCACTATTAATAACAAAAACAACAATCCACTCTTTTCCATTTTCCTTGTTGTTACATTATTCCAAAAATGGTTTATGTAATGTTTCATGCCTGCTTTGCCATCTTACTCTTTCATCTTGGTCATCTGATTCATACAGCTAACAACTGAGAGAAAAAAAAGACATGGTAGATGACAAAAATCCATTCTTAGTCATTATCTGGTATGGAGTGTATGCATGTGACTGTGCCCAGTGGCAATAAACTACTGAACACTCACATGAACTTCTGCACATGCACTCAGGCACACATGGTCTGGTCCTGTTTGTGTTACTGCATGTCTTGTATTATTAGCTATATTTGAATGTTTTTGTTTGTTTATCACCTAACCCTTGACATTAGTTTTTGAAGTTCTACAGCTGGGCTAAGTGACATTCTACATTGGACAGTCCAATAATACCTGCACAAGCACATCAATCGCTAGCTTACCTGTGTTTCTCCAGTAGGCACAGGCAGCGGCAGGTCAGTTATCAGCCCGTATGGGGCTGGAGCTCTAGCGGGCCCATGGGTGCTTTCGACCCCTGGATGAGGCATAGGAGGCGGGGCCTGGCCGGGCCCCACAGGGCGCGGACCGTAGTGGAAGCCCTGGGTGGGGTAGGGAGCCATGCCCGATGGTTTGTACATACTGCTGTGGTAGAAGAGTGAGGCGATAAAGATTATAAAATTACTGGAGAATCAGTTTTCTGTTTAGCGGAGAGCAGAGAGACAGAACATGTTTGTGCTGCAGCTAAAGCACAGGAGGCATTCAGAAAAGCCTTGATCATGCTGAGTGTGACAGTAAGGAGAACTGATTGGTTATGAATGCATGGACATCATTTGACTGAACAGATGTGTTTCACATAGTGCTGGGCGATCTATTGATATATTATATCAATATCCTGATATGAGACTAGATATCCTCTGGGATTTGGGATATTGTAATATCATGATATGAGATAAGTGTTGTCTTTTCCTGGTTTTAAAGGCTGCTTTACAGTAAAAGGTAAAAATTCTCTGAACTTATTGGACTGTTCTTGATGTTCTGTTAATTTTATCTGTTTAAGTAAATTCTGCAGCATTCTGTCAAATATATGGGCCATGAATGTGGACTCACTATGGAAAGCCAGTGGGTCCACTAGACATCAGGGCAGGAGGGCTCTTCCAGAACTCGTCCAGCAGACTCTGAATGACCTTACCCAGGTCTGAGTGCATCCCAAACTAGACCACACACAGGAAGACAAATACAAAGCAGAAGATGAGAAAAAAGCTAATAAAAATAAAGACAAAATAAATAAAAAAGAAATGTTAGAACATAGAAGAAAAGGGAAGGAAAGAAAACATCACTTTGCTGTTTCTGCTGGCCATTGTCCAAAACTAACATTTTTGCCCATCTGCCAGCATCAGGTGAAGTGAGAAAATTTACCAGCCAAAGATGTAGTTTTTTACTAGCCAAAGAACTGTTTCATGCTCGGTGCTCCAGTGTTGTTGAAACAAAACCTCTCCATGAATCGTTCACTCCCTCTGTCACTTTTATTGGTTGTTTCCTCGTGTATCTTTTTGGTGTCTTAACACTGGGACTGTGTTCCCTGCATTAAGTGATGAAGTAATAAAAATCTATTTGATTAGGTTGCTAGATTGTTTATTTTCTGTTTCTTTGTAGACTGAGCTACAGAACAGCCAATCACTGACCTTTTAATTAGTGGGCTACTTTAAATCGATTGATGTGATTTGTTTACACCATCAACATCAAGATAATTACAGTGGACGATGAGAACTCAATATCAGCAATCACACCTGGTCTTTCACTGCATTTTGACAATTAGTTTAACCCTAATTCATTTATTGGCCAAAGCCAATGTTTTTCCCCTCATTTGGTGCTTGGCAGGTGTTCATTTTGAACCCTGCAGGTGGCCAAGCAAGATTACTTTGTATGTATAGTTTAAGTTAAGTCGGTCTGTCATTCAGTTTTGATTACAAGTATAACATAATACAAGTGTTGTAACGGGCATATCTCTCTTGATTTAGGGTCACAAAATGCTACCAGGCTACCGTTGTGTATAATTGTGACACTGAAAGGACAAAACAAAGCAAGGAAGCTAAGGCAAGACAGTGTTACATGACAGTAGAGAGATCCCAGACAACAGAGAGGGAGACAAAGTTTTAGACTGAATGCTAACCAACATACTCACCCCACTAACTGTCTAACATTTGTTTCATATCGTAGACTCCCAAATACACACACAACTGAACCCCTGGCACTGGGATTTCAGAGATCAGAGTTTGATCAACCAATCAATCGGCTACATAACTACTTACATTAGTGATGAGGGGGCTGGTGACCACGGTGCCATTGTTGCTGTCAACGAGATGGTGACCGACAGGAGGATAGACGCTGACTACCGGCTTCTCCTGAGGGAACTGAGGAGGGAGCAGACTAGAGCCGAGCAGGAGGGAGGACAGAGGAGGGTTAATGGAGGGGAGAAAAGACAGAAGAGGAGAAACAGAAGGAGAAATCAGTGAGGGGGGAAGAGTGAGTGAGGTAGAGGACAATGAGGAGAGATGTGAGAGAGTGATGATGACAAAACCACTGGGATTTAGTTCTTTGCTGGACAAACAAAACAAAAGCAGACGTACCTGATTTGTTTAATAAAACTGACCGACAAGACTGACCGTCTACATTTGAATTTACAAGTACACATATCGGACTCATGTCTGTCATTTGGTATCAATACAATAGTTGTCAAAAAGTAATATCTGAAATGATATGTGCCATGTTGTTGAAAAGTCAAGATATCGCTTCATTTGTCCTGAACCGATCTCTTGCTGGCTGTCCTCCATGTTTGATGTTCTCTGCTATTTCTGTCGCGATGTGTGACGTCAAATACTGTACACAGCACGTGGGGAGCGAAGGAAAAAAAATAACCTTAACATCTGATCTGAGTGGTCAGACTGCTTCGCATTTTCAGAACAGCTGGAATCATATTTCAAACCTCCTCATATTTCAATGGCAAAATATCAAACTCATACAGGACAAGCAGGACAAAAATAACAAAACAAACAAACAAAATACAGATTTACGCTGCCTATCTGTTTCCCAATAGAAATTCCAACCCAATCGAATCCCAAGCACATAAATGGCTTATCAATTTCACTTTTTGAATAATCCAGAAGTGTGTACCCTGAGCTGCTGTTACATGACATGGACTGGTACTGACGGCAGCTACAGTCACCACACAGAGTGTACAGGGCTAAGGTACACATTCACAGAGCATGGACAGTGTCTGGGAAGATGTACTCACATGTTAACACTAATGGTGGAGTTGTTGACTGTGAAGGGTATCCTGTACTCCACATCCTTCTGGATCTCTGCTAGGCTGGAGACAAAGACAGAAAGACGGAAAAATGATGACCTGGAACTTTTCTGGGATCAGCACATTTAGAGAAATTAACATACACTCTGTAATTCACCTTTATGGACTCCTGCTGGACTGGAGGGAAGCCTTTCTGGTCATGTCTGACCCAATAACTCCACTTGTTGGCAAACATTATAAAGTTTAACTGCCCGGACTGGTTGAGAAACAGTTATAAGCGATGCCTTCATTGATTTATATAATATGCTAGATATACACAAATTTCATTTATGTTCTTAAGTCAGTTTGGCAAATTATTTGTCATCCTGGGTGTGGGCATCTGCTATATTTATTCTACGGTCAAGTGGCCAATGTACCTTTTTGGATGAAAAAACTGTAGTGTAAGGTGTAGACATTATCTCTTACTTTTGTTCTTAAATCAGTGAAATAAGCAAACATCTGTACTTTTTTACTGTTCAACATTTTCTTTTTGACAATTCATTTCCTCACATATTTGTCACAATGTAAGATGAATATCTGAGGAAATTAAGCAGCATCAGGTTTAGGGTTGGCACTGACAGATAGCAGTAACTCTACACAACTGTCTGGACTTACAAGAAACTTTGAGAAAATGCCAAATGGTTCTGATGTCCACTTGTACAGGTTCACATAAGAAAGCTCTAGCGACACAGATTTTTAAGGTGATGTTTTTAGAACTGGATGTTGTGTTGACACAAGAGGCCACATTCAGGCTTTACATGACAGAAGCAACTTTATCCTGTCTGTATCAGTCTTTAAGCTTCCTCCTCCCCAAACTCTTGTAGTTCAACACCACTGCTGTAGGGATGGGAATCGAGAACTGGTTCCAGTTGACAACCGGTTCCAAATTGTCCAATCCATCTAAATTGAATGCCCCTGAGCTTATCAATTCTTTTTATTGATGCCGGCGTGTTTTTCTGACAGTTGCACATTGCAAAACAATGACGTCAAACTCATGCGTCTATGCTGCTGGAGACTTGCAATAAGTAGGAGTCATGGTGGAGGATGAAATGGTCCAAAATGTGGCTTCACTGCACGAAGAAAGATGACAGCAGTGCGAAATATGATGTCTGTAAAATGATAATTTCAAGTAAGGGTGGAAACACCAGATTTTATGTGGCAGTTTTATATTTGGTTTGGGAGTACTGTAATTTATTCAAATGTGACTAGGCATAAATGCCTATTTTTCTAAAGAAGCACTGTTTACTTTATCATTCAATTTTATATTTGTTTTTATAAGTTATATGCTTTTAAGAAAAGAAGCACTGTAATTTATAACATGTTCAAATGTTATTAGGCAGACATGGTGGTCACACACTGAGGTTGTGTGTAGTTGCTGGTCTTGCCGTAACTGACACTGAAGGCACTGACATGTACTTTGTACACTGTGTTCAGACTTAGAGATAGTTAAACAGTTGTGTTGACGCTGAAAACCTGTGTAGGGCTACTTTTTTCCCACAGAGAAAACTGATCAGGAATCTATAAGCGAATCGATGAAGAATTGGACCAATAAGCAGAATTGATAATAGCATTGGTATCAATAAAATCTTATCACTTCCCATCCCTACACTGCTGTCATGTGAACAGCTCTCATAACACCTGATCCTTGGGGGCCTCTGGCCTAAACAAACTGCTCTGATAACTCTACTATGGAAAGCAGACAATATTGTCTTATATACAATCTCATCTCTCTCACACACTACACTTCACAACAGGAAGAAATAAGATAAAATGTTCCTTTATTAGTCCCATAGTGGGGAAATTTACAAGGCTGACTGAAATAAATACATTTGGGTGACAACAGCAGTGGTGAGCTACAGTACATCAGCAGATGAGTACAGTCTGTTAAAGCTGCCAGAGAGAGGCTAGCAGGTGAAATACGACAGGAGACAATTCGTCATTGACTGGGCACAGCTCTTCCAGTAAACAATACCTAATACTTTAATCTGCGCGGCTAATTAAACTCCAGCTCCTAGAAAATTGTGCGCTTGCCGCCTTGACGTGACAAACACTGAGCTGATCACACGACACGGACAGCCTGCTACAACTTGCGTCGTCAGCCCTAAAAATAGCTGACTTGATTAGCAAGCCAGCACTTTAAAATCAAGTCTAGTGAGAAAATTAGAGCTAATCTTAGTAGCTAAATAGCCAAACCGCGGCGTGTAAAAGAATAACCACCCCGGTTTGACGTTGTCCTGGGATTTGTACACACTGTTTTAATTTACATCATAACAAAGGAAATCTAGAGAGCTATGAAGATTAAGCGTATTTTTAAGATTAACATAGTCAGCTAGCTCATGCGGTGTAAACACCAGCTGGATGACGTTAACTTGGTTAACATGTGCTAGCAATTAGCATTAGCAAGCTAAGTAGCTAGCCAAACAACACGCCATCTGACAGCAGGCCAAGTGTGCAATATTGCGACGTTTATATCGGAAACATTAATGTCACCAAGCCAGGGAGCCGCTCTGTGGTCTGGTTTTAGGGGGCTTTGGTTACCTGGAATGAGCCGCTTTCAGGGACTCGATCTGCCGCTGTCTTTGTTGCTGTAGGCTGTTGATAGGAGGGAGAGGTCCGGAGCCTTTGGACAGGGGGAAAAGCCAGTTCATCCTCTCCTGGCGAAACCACGGACTGAACTTAGTGACAAGATAAAAAACCTAAATAGAACGTGTATGAAGTGAAAGTTGAAAATGAAAATGAAAAGAACACGCTGTTGAGCTGCGGTGCTAACCACTGTTAGCTAACTGGCTAACTTCTCGGTTTCTTGGTTTGCTGTCCAAACACGGCTTCCTTCTAACGTTACGTTACAAAATCAGATGGCATATCCTTGATTGTCGGATAAAATGTCGATTTCGTTTTATCTCCACAACCATTTATGCAATTTCAGCACTGTCACTGGTGCTACTAAAACAAAAGAAAAGCATAAGGAAGACAACAGCCTGGGGGTAAGCGGCAGGAGCTTGATTAACTTATTTACGTATTACGTCACACAGGAAGCCAAAACACGTAAGCGTCAGTTTTATTTACCATTAACAAAATCTAAATCCACATAATATAATCAAGAAAAATAGTAAGAAATAATCAGAGTTGAATATTTTGGAAAAAAAAAAAACATGACTATAGAATAAAATTATTCCCTTTAGAGTTAAAAGGCCAGCACATGTGATTGAGTGACATCGTTCTGTCTCTGAGAAGTTCAAGAACGGTATGTACCGTGGAATACTGCTGCATTCAAGGGTAAACGGGAAAAAATTAAACCATGTGACAGCA
This sequence comes from Neoniphon sammara, assembly GCA_900302535.1. NCBI lineage: Eukaryota > Metazoa > Chordata > Actinopteri > Holocentriformes > Holocentridae > Neoniphon > Neoniphon sammara. Next base: position 7,143 of record OMKZ01051087.1, on the reverse strand, counting down.
AAAGTATTCTCATGGTCAAACCGGTCTGAAAAATCAAGACGCCGTAATTATTGATTTATTTACACTTATTTTGGCACTTTAGTATAATTACAGCTCATATTTTACAGCAAACCAACTATCGCAGTATCAGCAAAATACAAAACATCTAGCCAGTTTGGTCCTGCCACGGAATTTAAATCACAAACTAACTTACGATGAAAATATTTTATTAAAACAATCTACAATTTGGCACTCTTCCCCACTCACAGCAATGTAAAGCCTATATTTAATGTCCTAAATAGAACATTAATTTAGCATTAGATCACACAGTGAAAATTCAGCTTTGTAGATATATTGACAGAAATAAATCTCATCATGAAGTGGGTAAGTGAAGTGGTGAGATATTAAAGCTGCATTAGTTCATATTTTAACATAGAATTATAACTGTTTTATGTTGCCTTAATCACAAAATGTGGCTGCAAACGGCTAATGGCTGCAAATGTGGCTGCATCACCACTAATGAGATTACTGTATTTATCCTGGATTGATTATTATCCAGCACTCTGTGTTCTTGTCTCAACTGTGAAGCTCTTTTTAGTCTGCCATTAGTTCAGAAAACAGTGGCTTGACTGTTCAGAAGAGTTACGAGGAGAAATAATGTAACCTCCATTTTGACTGACTTAAATTTGGAAATTAATTGAAGATTTTAATGTTCTTAAATGAGTAAATTGTTTGGCTTCATCATATTCAAGAGCTTTAAAGTCCTGTTATACAGAGGCTAAGACCTAGTCTCAGTTGAAGTTCTTCTGATTGTTCCACAGTGTAAAGAAAAACATATGGAACCAATAATGTGTCATATATAAATATGAGAACAAAACAAGGTGTACAAATATAAAAATTGACGCATATATTGATAACAATGATCACAAATGTTATTCTATAGACACTCAAATAACACCTGACTTGTGTAATAGCAAACATAATCCGAATAAATATGAGACAATTCCACATATATATCTCCAAGAATACTATCTTTATAGAATAATGTGCATTTGAAGTGTGTAATGTGCATGTTGACACTAAAAACACACTAAGTTTCTATGTACATTTTTCTTTAAGTTTTCTCTGTATAGAAATTGTGGCTTTGGTTGCAGCTGTTGATCTTACATTACATTTAGGCCATATGTGTTTTCTTTTGTTGTGTAATATTACAAAGCTTTGATTTTTTTTTTATTGTTTTGAAAAGCTTTGAATTCTACAAAGATTCATTAATATATGTTCCCTTGTGTTCTGTGTTATGTTTGCCTGTGTTAAAGATGGTAAAACAGGTACCATCCCAAGTATTCACTACAAACTGAATCTGATTGCATAACCACACTGCTCAACATATTGTTTGTGAACTGTGAGATTTATTTCATGAAGGGTAACATATGCTTTTGTTGTTTACATTAGCAAAGCAAACCACTCTGATCATATTCTCTTCCTCAGTGCTTCACTTGAAGCAGAGAACAGTCATCAATGACAGTGAGCATTTGAACTAAGTCATTACTCACTGTCCACTTCACTCTCAGGAGAGAACATCACAACTCATCATCGTGGTTAGCGAGACCAAACTCTTTAGAAACACATTTCTCTAGTCAAAAACTATAGAAATGATCCCTGAAAGTATAGTCTTATCTCGTCAGTACATTAAAAACTGAGAACCATTCATGGGAAAGTCATACTCACTCAGGGTTTCTCCTTTATGTTAAACCCCATCAGTCTGAGGGGAGGGATCCAAACAAAAAAACAAAACAAAACAAAACAAACATGAACCAACCAAATTTAAAAAATAAACTCAGTGGGAAAACTAGCAATAATCAATATTCAAGGCTTAGGATTTACAAATTTGAGTTTATAGTTTATATGTGGTTGAAATTTCTTGTATTGACATTATTTAAGGACAAAGAGCAACCCTGAGTGAGAATGACTTTCCCATGAATGACTTCCCGGCTTCACCCATTGTGAAGTTAAGACTATACTTTCAGGGATCATTTCTATAGTTTCTGACTAGAGAAGTGTGTTTCTAAAGAGTTTGGTCTCGCTAACCACGATGATGAGTTGTGATGTTTCCTTCTTACAGTGAATCAGACTGTAAATAATGACTTAGTTCATATGTTTGCAGTCATTGATGATCATTCTTTGCTTTCTGAAGCATTGAAGAAGGGAATATGAGCTGAGTGGTTGTGTGAAACTCTGTTTCTGTAAAACACTCAGAAGTTGGACAAGAATGCTTTGAGTGTTTGTGTAGAAGTGGTTAAAAGCCTTTGGCCTGCACCTTTATGCTGTAGTTTTGTTTTACTCATTTGGGTTTTACCAACAGACAAACTGAATGGGGGACACAAGCAAAGTGTTTAGTGGAGCACACCTAATGTAATTAACACATAAAAATCTAGTCTCATTGAATTTAGAAGTAATTTCTCATTTTGGTAAGTCACCATATCATATATAATATATATCTATTTAACAATACACTTTTTTATTTTTTCATATTTTTATACCAAAATTCTATAATGTTCTTCTTGGAAAACAGTTGACCTTTCATGGTGACCTCATGCTGCATAAGTAGGTGATCACAAAATTTCCAACCAGTAATTCATGATGACAGATTACTGAACAGTCCAGTCCTGCTGCACCTGCCTAAAAAAGAACTTTCTAAAACACAACTGTATGCCTACATGGATTTATTATGATCTCTTTAGGGAAAAAAAGGTTTAACTCAAGAGAAGTAAATGTTTGTATACTGAATATTTTCAGTAAGGTGGTAGGTTGTTGTTTTGTTCAGTCTTAGGCCTTCTCAGTTCAATAAATTTAAATGATATATTACATTAAAAAAACAAAACAAATACCATCACAAAAGACTAAGAAACATAAACTTGTAGTATCTGGCTTTGTCTGCACACCTTGCTTGACACACATCAGGTGTGAGTAGGCAAGCGTCAGGTCTTCAGCCAGTCACGGTGCTTTGTGAATACAGCTACCCAAAATAAATCAAACACAGGGAAAGTATAAGTCAAAATATTAGTAGTTGAAATATGTTCAATGTTAAAACTCACACTCTTTTGAGGAAAAAAATGAACAGAAAAGATAAGCATAGATTATCAGATATGCTGTAATCAGTATCTTGTAAAACTGTGACTTGAGTCATTATTCCCTGCTGGCTTCACACTCAGAAGGGAATACTGTGACTCATGATCATAGTTAGTGAAACCAAACACTTTCGAAACACATTTTTCTTTTCAAGGAACTTCAAGAGAAATTTGTGTAAGTTAAGTCTTATGCAGTGATAGAAAACTGAAAAACTGGTGCTGTCATTGTGTGATTGGTCACTATAGCACCTATAGCACACTATAGCTCCAAATACTTCTATTTCAATATCTATCACTTCAAATGAGTCACACACGATTTTATTACCTGAGTTTTGTTACAGCTTGAAGAAACATTTTAAGTGGATAAAGTGATGAGAGTTACTTGAAAACATCCCAGCATATAAAATGCTACAGTTTTTAAAGCTTTAGCGGGTGCACTGTGTTCTCTGCTGTCTTTGCTGGTGAAAAATGTGTAAAGGTCAGACTGGTCTCTCTTTGAAAAGAATACAAAGTATTTCCAGTGGTTGTGTAAAACTGTTAATCAGGTCTCAGTTAAAAGATTGAGGGAGTGCTGAGTAGTTTGACAGCTAGGCTTTTAATGTAAAACACCTTGAACTTTAGACTTTTAACTAGTCAATTAAGTCTACATTTCAATTTCGTTGTGGTAAGCAAGATGAAACACGGAAATAACACATTTCTCAATTCAGAAACTACAGAAATGATCACAGAAAGTATAGTCCCAACTGACCAGCAGATAGAAACTGGAGACCATTGATGTGAGCATTTCCAGAGAGTTCTAACACTTACTTTTATGTGCATTTACGTTGTGCATTACAGCTCATGAACCACTCTGACCATGTTCCCTTCCTCAGTGCTCCACTAGGAAGCAGAGAGCAGTCATCAATGACACTGAGCGTTTGAACTGAATCATTACTCACTGTCCACTTCACTCTCAGGAGAGAACATCACAACTCATCATCGTGGTTAGCGAGACCAAACTCTTTAGAAACACATTTCTCTAGTCAGAAACTATAGAAATGATCCCTGAAAGTATAGTCTTATCTAAGCAGTACATTAAAACTGGGAACCATTCATGGGAAAGTCATTCTCATTCAGGGTTCCTCCTTTATGTGAATCTCCATCAATCTGAGGGGTCCAAACAAAAAATCAACTAGGAACCACCTACAATGCCAAATTTAAAATATGAACTTGGTGGAAAAACAAATAGATATTCAAGGCTTAGGATCTACAAAATTGAGTTCATGTTGTAAACTTATCAAAGGATGTTTTTAATAGTTTATATGTGGTTGAAATTTCTTGGCTTGACATTATTTGATGACAGAGAGCAACCCTGAGTGAGAATGATTTTTCCATAAATGACTTCCTGGTTTTGACAGTTGCTGATTTAAGATTATACTTTCAGGGATCATTTCTATAGTTTTTAACTAGTGAAATGTTTGCTAAAGTGATTGGTCTCGCTAACCACGATGATGAGTTGTGATATTCCCTTTTAAGAGTAAAGTAGACAGTGAGGTAGTTCATGTATCCGCTGTCATTGATGATCACTCCTTGCTTCGTATTGGAGCATTGAAAAGGGGGGTCTGAGTGGCTGCCTTAACCTTTATTCAAGTTACACTTTAATACTTCTTGATAAGATAAATGAGCTGTGAAGATGCAGAATGTTGTTGCTATAAGATCCAAACAGTTCTCTGCAGGAGAGTGAAGCCTGTATCTTAGTGCTTGAGCCTACTTGCGTTTTAGGATTTCACCAGACAAACTGAATGTGGGACACAAGCTCAATGCTGAAAAGAGCACACCTAACATATGTTGTTACATATATCTATTTAACAATACAGTTTTATTTTTCACATTTTTATATCAAAATTCTATTAATGCTGTTGCTAAAAAATGGTTTACCTTCTATGGTGACCTCATGCTGCATCAGTAGGTGATCACCAACCAATAATCTATGACAGATATACTGAACAGTCCTACCTCACACATCATTGTTAAACGATGAATTGAATAAATGAATGTTGAAATGCCTAAAAACAAAAAATAACCATGTGACTACATGAATTTGTTATGATATCTTTGGGGAAAAAAAAGAGAAGTAAATGCATGTAAACTGAATGTTTTCGGTAAGGTGGCAGGTTGTGATTTTGTTCATTCTCGCAGGAAAGCAATTGGTGTGTGTTTTATTTTTTATACTGCTGGTAATAACCACTCAAATCATATTCCCTTCTTCAATGCTCCACTTACTATTCATGTGAATGTCATTCTCTCAGAACGTTTCCAGATCCTTCCTCAGTTCAACTGGACTCCACGTGTCCTGGAAATAAAACAACTATCAAGGCACAAATAAAAACACAATTCTAAGCTTCCAAGCTAACAAAAACAGGAGAGAAGAGGGGAGAATATAAACCCCCCTACACAATGCTTCCAAGTACTTCTACAAAAACCTGCAGCCAACAATGACAACTGTGACAACCAGCAAACATAACAACCAGAGACTGGAGACTGGAGGTGCTTTTCTGTTTGACATACAGCTGCAGGTGTGTCCACTTCAATCAAACCCAGACTGGGAGAGCCGGAAACACACACACCAATTCACAAAAACTTTCAGCAGTTTTTTTCCACTGAAAATACATATTCAGGATTTGGAGTTCACAAAGTTGAGTTTATATTGCAAATTTAGCAGTGATGTTGTTTGTATAAAAATATTTGGCTGAAATATCTTGGTGGTGAAAGTGTTTAATGGCAGGGTAACCCTGAAATAAAAAAGACTTTCCCATGAATGACTTCCCAGCTTCACCCTTTGGTCAGTTAAGACTAGACTTTCAGGGATCATTTCTATAGTTTCTGACCAGAGAAACGTGTTTCTAAAGAGGTTGGTCTCAGTAACCATACTGATGAGTCAGCTGTTCCCTTGTGAGAGTGAAGTGGACAGTGAGAAATGGCTTAGTACATATGCTCACTGTGGTTGATGACTGTTCTCCACTTCCTAATGGAGCACTGAGAAAGGGAATATAGTTTGAGTGGTTTTAAGTTGTGGTTAAACATGAAGAAGTTCAGTAACAGGTAAAAGCATGAAGTCACCAGAGTTTAAATTTGACCAGATATATTACATTTACTTACTTTTTTGAGTTACTAAATGATGCATTCAGCAATTTAATCATATTTGCAGTTGATCCTGGTCCCAAAATTGATATGTCTCTGGAAATGCAGAGACTTTCTAATTAATAACTCAAATCACAGCATGTGCTGCCCTCCTCGGGTTGAAAAAGTCAAAGATTTCATGACGTCTGTTCGTTCTATTTGGTGAGGTTTTGGTGAGGCACTTCAGTTTTTAGATTTTTGCAGAATTCTGAGTATTTCATTTGACTGCTGTAATGTTTTTGATGTTGTAATGCATAGTTCAAAATCACCACATTGATTCAAAGCATTATCTATGATTATCACCTATAGAAACATTTATGTTCAGAATAGTTGAAGTCCACTTCCCTTGCTGAGGCCTGCTCATCTTTGGGGTGCTGCTTTCAGTCTTTAAATAGTTTATATACCAGTTTCTGTTTATAACTAATTTATTTTAAAAGATAAGATATAAAGTCCTCTGTTTTGGTAGGTGTAATAATTTTACAGCTTCCAAAGCAGCCACTCAGATCATATTCCCCTCCTCTATGCTTCTGCAGGAAGCAGAGAGCGATCATCAACAACAGCGCACAAACCAGTTGTTCACTGTCCACTTCACTCTCAGAAGGGAATATCACAACTCATCATCATGGGTAGCGAGACCAAACACTTTAGCAAACATTTCTCAAGTTAAAAACTATAGAAATGATCCCTGAAAGTATAGTCTTAAACTCTGAAGGGGCAAAATCAGGAAGCCATTAGTGCGAAAGCCATTCTGACTCAGGGTTGCACCAAGATATTTCAGTCAAATATTAATTACAAAGAACATTACTGCTAAATTAATAATAAACTAAACTTTGTGAATTCCAAATCTTAAACTGATTTCAGATTTAGTTTGAAATTG
>OMKZ01051086.1:0-12805 GCA_900302535.1 Neoniphon sammara | reverse complement strand
ATCCATTCAAGCCCATCTCTGACATACTCCGTGGCCTTGAAGTCTCTATAGAGCGTGGCAGTGCTCTCTGGGCTTTGTTTACGGATCACGGCTTGTTTACTATGAAGCCCAGCGCCAACCCTGAAGAGATGTGGGCCCGAGATGTTTTATCTCTTGTCAGGGCCTGCTTCAATTAAATTAATGGAATCCATTCAGCTCCCCTCTTTCCCTTTCCCTTTCAGGCCCCGGCCACGGAGAAGAGAATACATTAAAAAGATCTTAGAGCCTCAAGATGGTACATCATGGTATTAGCTCCGGCCAGTCATTTTCTCGACCAGATTTAGTTCTTTTTCTTTCCCTTTGCTAAATGAAATAATCAATGAGATCTCCAGTTCACAAGGAATGGCTCATCTGTATTTTGTGGCTTGAATGTAACATTGTGGAGGCAGTTTTATGTTTGCCCCAGCCTCTGTTCCAGGTACCCTTTATCACTGTTGGCAGACTTGGTTGTTTATGAAAATTAATTTGAATTCGGTGGCAATGTGTCACAAGACAGAGACCTTGGGAAATGACTACAATCTGTTTTGACTGGGCTCTTTGTCTCACATATGTCTGTCAAGTCATAGTTACCTTTCAAATACAGATAAATTAGCTACTTGTGCAAACAGCTGCTTGTCTGGGTGCAAATAATCTAATCGAAGCATGTTGTATCACATGCATACATTTGCTTGAATGCTATCATTAAAAAATTGCCCGGCGACACAAAGGCCTTTCATGTTGGTTTACACCAACTGCAATCACCTCAAATTCCAACACTGTAATGGGAATTAAATCACAGACCAGTGGGGAGCATTGTGAGAAACGATGTATGAAAAAATAGTAGATAATGCAGAGCAGGGGAAGATAAGGGCAAATTTGTTTTGATAAGCTACCACTCCATTCCCACAGGCTGAGATAAGGACTGTGATGAAAAAAAAAAGATCTCTAGAACGCCAGTCTGACATCCTGCTGCCATTGGTTAATCATTCATTTGGTTTTTATTTCTAGTAGCTCCTTGCATGGGAACTGAGGCAGATAAGGAAACAGCAGCTACTGCTTGATATTTTGATATCAAAGGTGTTGCACCGTACCCTGTTGTCCAAAGAATCTATTAAATCATACAACATAATTCAAAGAAATGCATTTCGCCGGGTTCCTGCTCTGTAGTCAACGGTCAGTGACAATCAAATGGATTTGAGGAATGAGGACAGGAAAGCAGGTATTACCACAATCCCTGTCTTACCATTGGCGGTCTAATCGTAGCTCCAGTCCACTGAATGGACAGACATGAAAATTACCTATCAGCTGTCAGGGGGAAATTACTGGCAAAGAATATGTTATAGCTCTCGTATTCTCCTTCTGTCTTCCTTGTGTGTTGATATTACACCCTTCTGCTGAATAAATGCCCACAAAAACCCCAGATTTGCCACCGCTAAAGTTCTGAAGCCCCCATCGCATTGAAATTAGGGATGATTATGCTTGAGGAACAGCCAGGCAGGATTGGGAGGTGATTTTCTGTTGAAACATGACAGCATAAATACTTTGATAGTTCTGACTGAGTCTCATGTCGGCACAAACATCTGACATGGGATATACTTAGCCGCCTGATAAGCCTGCCAGACACATATAATTCCTCCGTCATCATTATCAGAGTCATCTATGATTCAAAACGGCAGCGCCAATTTCAGATGCAGTTTTGGTGGAGGGATTAATAAATACTAAACAAACAGTACATTCACACATGGCTGTATATCATGCCCGTGTGACAGTCAGTGTGACAGCCTGGTGGAGAGCCTCTCCTCATGTTTTTGCCGACTAGTGTATCCATGCAGCATTGATGATTTAAATATATACTTAGTTTGAACAAGCCACTCACCTGGCCTCTGGGAAGTGAATGACAAGTGTGACAAATGCACATCCCATTTGTTTTTTGGTGCTAATGTAAAGTCCCTGTGTACAGTCTACTGAATATACACATCTCTCTGAATGTACCTTGGACTGCTTTTGGTTTCATTATTTTTGTATGTTTCTAGTGCCAGTATGTTCTCATGTTTTTGTCCTGTGAACTGTCTTGTTACAAATGCTCACAAGTATTTCTTTTTACAAATTTCTTCTTGGAGTGTCTATCTAAATTCAAATTCAAATAGCTTCATTGGCATGAACAAAAACATGTTGCCAAAGCAAAAGATTCACATATATTAAATATTACATATACATATTAAAGGTGTTACATATACATATTAGGTGTTGCAGGTTTTATATAGTGCTGTTGCAGTCTATTTATCTATCTATCTGTCTGCCTTAGGTATTTGTACTGCCAAGCTTAGTTTAGGGGCTATATAGTGTTTTTTGCCTGGTCCATCCTTGTCTTTTATCCTGTAGAAATCACCGTATGCACCATATGCATGGGATCCCAGAGAGAAAACCAGCCTATAAATATATGAATGAAAAAATTCATAATACAGTGGAAGCCTCAGGAAAGCTAAACCTGGACAAAGAGCTAAAATTACTAATTGGTTTACTGATCAGTTGTACTTTGTTCGATTGATTTGCAATTAATTCTGGTTTGTGGTGCATAAAAGACAGAGGCTGGCGCCAACCTTGGAGCTTGCGGATACCTTATACTCACTTAGAGGGTGAAGGGGGGGAGAACATCAATACGTTGTTGTGAGTCTGGCCCGGGACTTACGCTGATACTGTCTTCTTCATTTGTTGGGGCTATGCGGCAGAGTGTATGGAACGATACATTTTCTGGCCATTTTAAAAGGGAAGTGATGGATGATTTATCCTCTAAAGTGCAGGTGGGTGGTGTGTAACCCTGATCTGGCAGTGCCATTAGTATGATCTTATGCTTAGGGATGCGCACAGTGGAGTTAATGTTTTATACTCCACAGGGATGCATTATACAGAGCTGGGCAGTAAATATAGCTCCTTTTCCAATAATATCACATATCACTGTATAAATACAATGGTACCCAATAAACATCCTTTCCAATAAGCATGGGGTGATTACATGAATTTCTCAGATAATATACAATTTCATACAAATGAAAGTGATTTCATATTAACACCATAGCACACAAGCGTTTCAGTGTTGAATATGAATCTAAATATTGAGCTTTCCTCCAACATTTCCCATTCAGATGGAGCCCATGGTCATGTGTGGTGGTCAGTAGCTTGGATCCAGACAAGTGTACTTGAAAAGTTTTTGCTCTGAAAAGCAAAATAAACACCACCCTGATGAGAATGCGTATTGGTCAAATAGTGGAAAAGCTTGGAATGTGCTAACATGACTGAGACACAATACACATCACTGGGAGGACAGGAGCCGAAGACTTAGTGAGTGGTATAAGCTTGCAACAATGGCATAATTGTTTCTTCCTTCACAAAAACTGAATAGGATTAATTAGGTTTTGTCAAGGGGTTCAACATGTGAGTCAACCAACAGGAGATGTAAGGAGGAGAATTATGTCAGAGTAGGAACAGCTGAAACGGGAGTAAGTTTTACATTGAAATAGCAGAATAAATAGAAAAGGAAACTAAGGGTGTGAATATCAAAGGGGCAGAAGGGCAGAGACATTTACCTTCAATTCTGACTACACAGGTTCACTTCCCAACCCATGACATTAAGTTTTTTATCTTATGTAACAATGACTAAAAATTTCATTTCATAACCTTGTTTTACTTGCCTAGTCAACCATTAGTTAAACCTTTCATATGTCAATCATGTGAAAGCATCCAATCCCTACCACTGTTTCATGATGGAGGAACATAAAGTAATCTGCCCATAATTTATGAGTTTCAGTTTGTCATTTCACATCCATGTGTTAGCTATGATGGTTTTTGTTGTTTTGCTGTTGTTTTGTTGTTGCTGTTATTATGGCAGATCTTGTGATCATCATCATTACTAATATACTAATTCGTGAGGGCAGCAGCTCTGCTCTTCCATGTGGAGCATGATGGTCAAGGTACTATAAGGGTTAAATAGAGTAGCAGTCTGAGATTAAATCAACATGATACAATATATGGTACAATATGAAGAAAGATGAGGACGCTTTCGTAAGCCCTTGGATTTTTGAAAAATTTAAGAAATCTTTTGAGCCACAGGTCAGAGTGAGAGTGAATTTGACAAATACAATAACTAGTAGGCCTCAGTTTACTTAGTTTGCAATAAGTGATAGTGAACATTTACTGACCTCAATTTAAGGGGAAAAAAAGTTACTGCATAAATTCACCTGACCGTAAAATTGTGACAATTTAATCAATCAGCTTAAAACTGAAAATAGCTGCTGAACATTCAGCTAACAGCTGAAAATTAAACGCCATTTGAATGTCTGCTGTGATAATAACACCTGCCAGCAAAGCCTTAAAGGACGGTCAGGGGAGTCAGTGCATTCTTTGCCGCACTATGCTAACATGCATAACATGCTCAATGCTGCTGGCATTATTATTTGTAAGTAAAAATTCACTAAAAAATAAACTTACTCATTGTGCACTCTCAGCCATTGTACTGTATTTTTATAGAATATTTTATAGAATTTTTATAGATTTTATAGAACTGTTAGCATGTTAGCATAAATTGAAATGTCAGCAGTTGCACAATACTCCCAGCAACTTCTGTCTTTTTCTTCCATTTCACAGGTGTAAACTTGGGTCTCTGGGAGTTTCATGTCTTTTAACATCAGACACAAGTATACTGCAGCAAGTTACAGCAAGTATGGCGATAACATCAGTTTGGCGGCTGTCATATTTCATCACAGCTTCATGTGCTGTTTGTTTGCCAGCTCCTCCAATACTGTGGAATCAGTCGCTGCTGTTGACAGATCAGTTCAACCGCTCAGATCACATCTGCTCCTGCCTGTCCTTCATTTGTATCAGAAACGCACACTTTACTTTCATCTCACGGGGTCTTTAATTTTCATTCATCATTTCAGTCATATGGAGAGAATCATAGTACCAAAAGCGTATAAATTTAGCAAGCAATGGCTAAATGGGAACAGCTGAGTGGTGGGGTGATAGTTTAAGTGGTAAGTGGTGAATTCCTGTTTTTTGTCTCCATTTTTTCCCTTGAATTTTCTGTTGATGAAGTTTGAGTTCATGGCACCCTGTCCTATATTTAGCTACAGTGGCACTGTACTAGCTACCCAGCTTCTCGATCGTCTCTTTATTGCAATCAAACCAGAAACAAAAAGCACATCACTTCATGTGCATCAGAACATTTTACCCAGGAAAAACCTATCAGACACTCGGTGTTTGTAACAGCAAATGTAAAACCATTCATGAAGATATGGAGCTTATAGCAATCATTAATAAAAAAAAAAAAAACTACTAAAACATGTATTAACTATTGTGTTATTACTTAAGTAAGCATAAGCAGTGATAGCCACCATGGCAAGAACACCAAAACAACACCAAATCACACAAAAGTTCCAACTGCATGCTAATGTATATATAGTATAATATGTGCATAAGTATCAGAACAAAGAAGAATTGTTTGCTTTCATAAGTGTAATACTGTGGCCAAAAGACTTAGATTTAGCTTCAATTAGCGCACTGTGACACACATCCAATACCTTGATCATCTGTATGATAATGACAGCTCTGAGCAATCATGTCACGCTTGACAAAAATGGATAAATTCAAGCAGACAAAAATATATCATTACCTTGTAACATTTTAATTTGAAGATGTAATGAGACTACCATCAATCCTCCAACTGTCAAGATGACTGATGGCATGTTTCCAAATCACAAATAGCACTTACATTTTGCATTTTGAAGGAGTACTGTTGAAGAGAAAAGAAAAAAAATCTGAAAAATACACACACACACACACACACACACACACACGCGCGCGCGCACACACACACACACACACACATATATATATACATATATATACATGATGGTCCACCCTCTACCACGAACAAATATCACTTACAGAAATGCATTTATTTATGTATTCTCCCTCAAATATAACTTCACTTTGATATTATGTGCTATGGTAACACTTTTTCATTCAAAAAAGTATTAAAACCTATTCTGCGAAGAGTTGGAAACATGGATTCACCTTTCACTGCATCCCTGCTAATCTTGAATACAATCCAGATTTTTAAAAACAGGCAAGACATTTAAGTTGAAAGATTAACAAATTTTAAGGGCAAAAGGAAACATGTGGATGAACCTTATAGATCTAAGAATATGGATAGAGAGAAAACTCAAATTTTCCTTTTTTTCCCTTTCCCTCCACTCCTCCATTGCTGAACAGCCCTAATGCCCTCCTACTGGAGGAAACAGAGATAAGGAAGTGAGAGAAAGGGAAGAGAGAGAAAAAGTCTTGACCACAGATGCCTTCTGAGTCCAGACTGTTAGCTTTTTAGCGCCGGGCGCGTAGTGATCTGGTTACCCAATGTGCCGCCACCACATTAGGAGACACGCTAGAAGCTTCCCCAGAGAGGCTGAAGAGCAGCTCCTCTGTCTCCAGCATGGCTGTGAGAAGGATCTATCTGTCATAGACGTCACTGTGTCTGACCCACCACCAGACCCCCCTCCCACCCTTCTTCAGCCCCAGCCACAGTCCTCACAACTCATACACACCTGCTTATTTGCTTACCCAGGGGTCCTTGAGGAGATTCCCGGGGTCCTTCAGAGTTTCCATGCATCTTTGACAAAGGTTCCAGGGGGCCTTGAGGAAGGTTCCAGGTTCCTCCTTACCTACTTCACAATCTGGAACCTGGTATCTAAGAGTGGTTCTCAAACTGGGTCCAGGGACTGCCAAGTCACAGATTAAAGGTTAAAGGATTCCTGGAGGCTGTTCCATGGGTCCAAAGGGAGGTTCCACATTTCCTTGAGTAGGTTCCAGGTGTTGTTGATGAGGTTGCAGATTTTCTTGAAGGTTACCAGGGGAATTTTATGAGCTTCTAAATGTTGGTTCTAGGAGGTTCTAGGAGTCACTGATGAGGTGCCACGGTCCTTGAGGTTTTCCCAGGTCCTTTAGGAGATCACACTGACATACCAGCTTACCCTTGAGAAGGTTCCAGGAAAACATAATCAGGTTCCAGACGTCCCTGTCCTTTTCTTTGGAATAACCTTCCCACTTCTGTTAGAAATTCCCCTTCTTTTGAAATCATCATAACACTTATAACCCACCTTTTTTCATTGCGCTATAGTCAATCTTAAAGAACATTTTGCAGATTTTCAACCCAAATTCTATTATACTATTATTATGTTGTTACAAATACTTACTGTATCTCAAGAGCTCGCCCCAGCAGCTGGAATTACTTAAGACAAACTCTTACAGCACCTTTGGCAGATCAACTGTCAAATTGGTAGAGGGGTGTATTACGCCATTTTTGTGTTGCTCCCAAGTGGTGGAAGCAAGCAAGTGTGAAAAACAATGGAATACATTGATACCATGGATCACATGGATGAAAATTTCTGTTATGGTGTTCTTTTGGTGTCACATACAGTATTTATGGATACTTATTTGGGCCAGAATACAGAGTGGAGGAAATCAGCATAGGGAGGCAGAGGAGGAGGGAGGGTTGGAGGCTAGTTAAGACTCTCAGCAGAGCGGCCTCATTCCCCGGGTGACTGATGGTGAAATGCTCACATAGGCAGACACTTTATTGTTGTAAGAAATTACTGGTTGTTCATTTCAAATATATCAGGGAGAAAGTGTGGGAATTGTTTCCTGAAGCAGGAATCGCTGTGCTGCCATGAGTTCCACCATACAAAAGTATAATATTTACTATTTTCATCTTTACTATAGTAGGTACACGAGTAGTTTTTTTTGGTACCATTAGATGTAGTGTACTGTACTGTACTGTACTGACTTATGATGGCCCATCATGAAATTACTGTAAAACATTTCTACTTCATAAATGTTGTGGAACAATCTAAATGAGTGATGGGAGAAAGAGGTGTGCAATGCACACTGGCCGTTTACTGCAGTTCTATTGCACTGCATAAACAGTTTTCACATAAAACAGGCTATTTTTGAATCCCCTCATTTTCTACTGCTGTTACATGTCTTGATTGTATTTAACATTATTTTGTGGTTCTACATTTTTTTGATACTTTTATTGTAAAGTCTCATAGATCTCTCAGTGCTGTTTTGTTGCTTTACTGTTGTTGTAAAGTGTACTGAGACACTTTGGGGTGATCTTGTACTTTAAATAATAAACTTTAACTAGACTTGAGTCGGCTCCACGGGTCACCAGGAGGCTCTGCAGACCTCTGGGCTGCTTCAGTCATTTGTGATAAGGTTCCAGGAATTCTTGAGGGGGTTTTCACCTGATTTAGCAAAATGACCATTAGTTTAATATCACTATAAATTGTTCCACTATGTATTATGACTGACTATTAAAACCCTAGGTTTCACTCTTGCAGTTATTAATTCCCCATATAAAGTGAAAACAGTTCTACAGTGAAAACAGTTCTAAATAACAATTTAAGAACTAAAAGTTTTCCATATGATTCCAAAGACTAAATCTAATCACATTGGAGTCTCATCTATTTTGTGATCAAGGACAAAACGGGACTTTTTAAAATTATATCAAATATCAGCATATTATCAGTTTTTATTAAATTTTTTACACTTTTAAAGTGGTATTTTATTACATTATCAACTGCTACAGAGTTTTAGGGGCTATGTCCACCAAAACATTTTTTCCTGCATAGTTAGGAACTTGCAACAAATTAACCGTTACTTCCACATACATTCCAAATCATAGCAACCAGAGTGTCTCAGCTGAAAAAAACGCTGCTCTTCCAAGCTGAGCGTTTTCAGATAAGCGTTGGGCGTTTTCAGATGGGTGGAGACAGCCCCTTAGAGAGGACATGGAGATTATAAGGCTCAAGCATTAATACTCTATATGTAACGTCTGTAAAATCTGCTTTTAGTGAATGGTTGTATTGAATTTATAGGATGTAGATTATAGATCAGTTTGGTGAATGCAGCGATGGGGTGATGTTTTTCTGTGGGCATAGAATGATACACTGATTCTAAAAAGACAACTCAGCTGTCTTAGCAGAAGTGACAGCTAGCTGACCATGATTATCTACTCAGCTAACTATACCACTGTGTCTTGTAAAGTAGAAGCTAGCATTAGTAGTGGCACATAACATTAGACACTTTTCTAAATTAGGCTGTTGCCTAATTTGACCAAAAAAAAGAAAAAAAAAAAATCCAACAGTTTGTTCAGGTTGACTGCTGACTCCTTTCTGCAGCTCCAACGGAGAAAACAGGGCTAATGTTCTATTCATGTCATGGTATTTACCTGAATCAGAATCAGAAAAAGCTTTATTGCCAAGTACAATTTTACACATACGAGGAATTTGCTGTGGTGATGTTGGTGCATGCAAAAGTAAAAATAAAATAAAAATAAAAATATAACAGTATAATTAAAAAGTGACAGATAACAATATAAATAATAAATACACAATATAAATACACAATCTGTTTTTGGGATGAGAAGAGCAATCCAGCGGGCACCTTAAGTACCATCTTCTGGCTTGTAAATAGTGTTCATGTCAACATCCAACTTTAATTACAACAGGAAATCCCGTATTCTTCTGAAAGCTCCGATATATTCAACTAGAAGGTACGTAACGCAGATGTATCTGGAAAATGGCAACCATTGAACCCAAGTAAATCCAAATTTAATGCTACTTTTACTATGCACGTTTTTAACCAACCAACCAACTCTGCCTATCATAATACTAAGTATATTTTGTTAAATGGTGAAAAACGGTTTATTAACGGTTTACTGGTATTATCTTTTTACTGGTATTACCTGATAAAGACTTGAACTGTATGTTAGCTTACTTTACTTCCTGTTCACTTGCTTTATTTTCCATGTCTTGATGGGAATCTTTCTGACCTCTATGTTCCTTCCCATATAAGGTGAAAGCGACATAATGACAAAACTTAGGCCATGTGCAACATTTTTTTGAAAAACACAACTTTTTCTTTATGTTTTGACCTTCTGTCCTCTCAGAAACACCATTTTTGGTCACTGAAATAAAACTTTTGGAAATTGTTCTCCAGAGTGGGATTTTTTTCTCTGCTTTTCTTTTGCTGTGGGGACCATGAAAATGCTACAATCTGATAACACTAACTTTTTCCATTAATTTCAACAGTTTGTACAGACCTTTTTCACAGCAGCCATTTTGACATAAAATAGGTAAACACAGGTGTTACTAATGCCATTAATGAAGGTTCTGTTCCATTTAGGTCTAACAGAGCCAGGGTCCTCCTGCTGTTCATGCTGGTTCACTAGAAAGACTCGGCTACACTTAAATGGAACAGAACCTTCATTAATGTCATTAGTAACACCTGTGTTTACCTGCTATACATGTCAAAATGGCTGCTGTGAAAAAGGTCTATTCATTTGTAACTTTCAGTAGCTCTACCTCATCCTCTGTCCATAAAAATGAGTCACCCATGTTCTTGTTTGTGCCTTTGTTTTACACACAGTTTTAGACATTATTAATTAGGATGTTTTTACCTGTAATTGCACTTGCATTTGTCAACAAACCATCCCTGTCACCCCTCAGCTTCTTTGTACATGCTCATATGATTCAGACATTTTTGTTCATTTTTGAGTTCAGATGTGTTCAGACTTTTTCGAAAAACTGCAGTTGGATTTTTTTTTTCTTCTAAAAATTGATAAAGTTATCAAAAATATCTGTATTCATGTAGACACGGTTTTACTGCATATCACAGTAAACTATATTTGGAAAAAAAAACATTAACTTATCAGACTATTGACTTTTACTATAAACATTACTGAATCCACCTACATCCACACTATGACAACCTTTTTTCAGCTGCTGCTCTTTTTCCATGATTCTCCAGTGAACCTCCATCATGAAATCTCACCTACTTCATAGCAGACTAGTGCTACACAAACAAAGCCTCTGTAAAGGGAGGGCAAATCATTAGTAAATGTAGCCTATCAATGAGGGGTAATATTGTGTTTTCTAACTTAACAAGACTAGGTCAAAACCTAGTATACTGCTGGGACATGTATGTATATTCCATTATTAGCGTGTGATAAATTTGGAATGAGCTGCAGTCAATGGCCAGGGATAAAGAATAAAATAATGACCGGAGAGGGGGAAAATAAATGCACTGAGTGCCAGTGCGTACCCCCTCTCCCAGTCAGTTGAAGCTGATCAGAAAACCATAAATGTAAGTATATCTTGGCAAATAACCATGCAAAAATTGTAAAATCCTTTGGAATATCTAATTGTAGATAGAACAAAATACGAAATTGGTTCTTTAAGACAAGCATTTCACAAAAATCACTATTCACCTATGTCAACCTTGTTGTAAACGCCCCGTGAGGATGAAATAGGAAACTGTTTGTACCCATTCATTTTGAAAGAGCAGCGGCCAATTGGGAAACTCCAACATGCAGCCGACCAATGGTGTAACTTCATCACTCAGTCAGTCAGTCAGTCACAGACAGACATTTGCGTTAGTAGGCTGGCCTCGCTGTTGCAGTCCAGCCAAAAATATGTAGTTCTTTTCAAACTAGTAGGGTGATGTAAGGACATGATCTTGCAAGCACAGATGCACAAATCTGCAAAACATATATTAATCTCAGATCAATCTGTAGTATGACTTGATGTAGTGATAATTTGCACTATCTGTTCCTCCTACCCAGCATGACACCAAGCTCTGATAATGTTCTCTCCACCAGCACAGTTCATTTAGTTGACTCTCTATTCGCACATCTACCATATACGATCAGAAGCAAGTCGTTCATTTTTGTCAAGATCATACTACATGCACTTTCAGGCAATTGTGAAAAGTTAAAAAATTGATCCAATTGCTCAAAAACCAACCGTGCCAACTTTCTTGTGTTCTCTGGAGATGAATTCTTACGTTGTTTGATAACTTGAAGAAACTTTTCAGACAATAGACACGCATTTGTAACTGTATAAAAGTCACAGTATGCTTGAGGATGTTCTTGGTACAGTAATTTGACACAGCTTTCTTAATTCAGCAGAGAATCCATGCATATACAACAGAATTTTTTCCCATGAGTTAATTTTCCATTTCAATTTAAAGTTCAGTGACTTTGAATCCTTTCATTTCCTAGTTTATAGCAGCAGGATGTGTTGAGTTCTTGGGTTTTCTGTTGAAGTGTGTTCATTGTTTAAAAAAATAGTCTAACCTTGGAAGGTTTGAAATGCTATTTTATATTCTTTGGATTCTAGAGTATTTCGCTATCTGGTCTTACTTTCCCCAGACATGACATGGAAGAGACTGAGAATGTGATCTGCATTAACCTGAGATAGTTCAACATGTTCTCACTCCCAGCTCGTCAAAAACGGCAGCTTGATCAGTGGCGCTAGGCTTCAAGCTATGACACTCTATCCCTGTAGTGTCAGTTTTGACCATCCAGGGCTGTCTGACCATCTAGTGCTGTTCAGTAGACCATGGAATATAAATAAGAATTATGGATTTCAAAAAAGGATTTCTCTTTTATGTAACTTAAAAATGATTATTTTAAATTTAATTCAATTTTAAAAATATTTTAAATGTCTTCATTGTCTTAATAATTGTGTTCTCAGTTGAAAATTTAAGGTTTTATGATAGTTTTGGCATTAAAAATTCTAGCGAGAAATGTGCATTTTATATTAATAATATTCGTTCAGTGAACGTTATTTCGAAGATTCTTTCATGCTTTCTATCGCTATGGTGGTTGCTGTGAGAAATGAGAAAATTAAAACTTTGTTTTAGGACTAAACCAAATACATCATTGGAAAGGTGT
>OMKZ01051083.1:0-16258 GCA_900302535.1 Neoniphon sammara | reverse complement strand
AAAACAATTTTTTTTTTTTTTTTTTTTTTGCGGATGACAGAACTCCATGAAATTCCATGACTTGCCCCCAACAACTGATTAAATTCGCCGACTTCCCCTGCCTGGCTTTTCAGGATTCCATGACTTTCCAGAAAATCCATGACCCGTGGGAACCCTGTACATGTAAAACAACCATTTTGTGCTTCTCAAAACACTGAGTCAGAGTTTAGCCTTATGAACAGATACAGTGGAGCCACCAGATCCCTTAAGTAAAGACTTTATGTTCTTATTTCCTTATTTTGCCCAGGCTCCATATCCCACTCTTAGTCACAAAGACAGTTAGGCAGTTTGTAAGTATTTCAGTTCAATAATCCGTAGACTTAGTCTTTGGTCACACACACAGAGCTAGTGGCCAAATTTTCAAAACAGCAGCAGGCCTACAACCACAGCCAATACAACCAGCTACAAAACCAGCTAAAAAACAACAGGCTTTGTGCTCCTAAGTCATCCATACCTTTTCATCACAAAAAAAAATCCATATCTGAACTCTTTTAAATATACGTTTTGGGCAAAATACCCTTTTCTCTGACTTACCCAGACTGAGACAAGATGTTCGATGCCATTTTCACCTCTGTACGTCCACTGCTTCAGTTCCTATGGGTAGCATTTCATGTTAGCTTAGCATAAAGACTTGAAGTCTACAGGAGTCATTAGCCTAGCTCCGTCAGAGTGAAAAAATAAACCCAACAGCAGCTCCAAAACTGTATTTCAAATACACGTTATGTATATTTGAAATACATGCCTTGGAATTTTTTTTTTTAAATATCAGTTGTTAGAAGTTAGATGGTAAGAAATATAACCACTGAACACAGATGGAAGGATACATGTGTTCAGCAGTTATAGTTCCTACCATCTAACTTCTCCTAAAAAACAACTCTTTTTTTTTTTTATTCCAAGGCGTGTATTTCAAATACACGATACAATGAGTAAATAAGACAGCTTCAGAGGTGCTGTAAGGCTTATTTTTTTCACTCTGACAGAGTGAAAAGTCTTCAAGTCTTTATGCTAATCTAACACGAAATGCTACTCATAAGAACCGAACCAGTGGATGTACAGAGGTGAAAATGGTACCCAACATCTTGCCTCAGTCTGGGTAAGTCGGAAATAAAGGGTATTTTTCACAAAATGTTGGCGTATTCCTTTAATAAGATAACTCACATGAGTTATACTGAAATGCAAATTGAGATCAAATAACATTGTCATGATGAAAGCAATTTCTCCTCTTCAGTGTGATACCCTTCTCTCAACATGGATTGACTCTTACCTTATACCTGAACACACACCCTTTTCTCCGCACATCCCAGAGCTGGAAAAAAAAAAAAAAAAAGTAGCTGAGTTTAAGAGGGCTAAAACACAGCAAAAACACTTAAAATGCTAGGATTGTCACACAATCTCATAAACAAACCTTGATGTTTGTGTCCATAGAGCCTGAGGCCAAGAACTCTCCAAACGGATGAAAGCCCAGACTGGTGATGTTGGCCTTGTGCCCCATCAGAGTCCGTAGGACTGAAGACAATAAAGACAAGATGGGATGAAACTGAGTATTTGGACTGTATCATTTAGTAGTGTGAATTAATTAACTGCACCATCAACAGCATGGGAAAATCTTTTTTTAATAAATCAGACTGGCAAATCATTTTTTCCCAGATTCTAATAAAACAGAAAGAGGATGATTTAATCTCTCTCTCTATCGCTCACACACACAATAAATTCAGTCTCACTTTTGGCAGCCTCCAAGTCCCACACACGCAGTGATCCAGACTGTGATCCAGCGACTACCTGTTCCTCTGAACTACTGAACTGTATACACTCCACTGGGTTATTGTGGCCCGTCAAACTCTGAAAGAGATGCAGAAGCAAATATGTCATTTGAACTTATTATAGGTATCAGGAGACTGATACTGACATCACATCCTCATGCTTAAAAAGCACCCCACAGTAAAATAAAGTGAGGGCAAACTTGGTACTAAGATGAGGGGAAATGTCTCCATAGTGTATTAAATTACAGCAAAGAGAGTAGACAATCCCATCATGCTTAGCAAAAAACTGGGATTGGAATTTTTGTCAAAACAAACCTGATTCCCGCCTAAGTCTCTGACATGGAAGAATGACAGGTTGCCTCCAATGGAGACTTTTATTTACAAACCCTGGTTTACTTGTAATTAGACAGTATGAACTTAAAGAAACCAAAACACAAAAATGCAGCAAAGTTAGTCTTACCATGATACAGTTTGGTTTGCTAACAGCCCAGATGTTGACCCTGCAGTCCTCCCCTCCAGTAGCCAGCAGCCGGCCGGAGCTCTTCCCCAGGGCCACACAAGACACATTGCTGGAATGAGCCACAAATTCCTCTGCAAAACATCACAGTAAGGTACGTTTAATTTGGGGGTTTTCAGACCAATGAAAGAGGGCGGTGAAAAGCCAATACTCACGCAATCGCCATGATGTCTTGGTGGTACTGGCCACAGCCATGATGGTGACACCGGGAGACGAGCTGCGTGTGCGTGTGTTGAACAACTTGACCTTTACTGTTAGCTCATCAACGAGGCAAAAGGAATCGACAAGACTGTCAACGTTGTTTCACGGTATTCACTCGAGTGCTGAGGCAGACTGAAGCAACGTCAGCATCTCATTGTCATGTCCCAAGCAGGATTCTCCATCTGCTATTGACACAAGAGAGTGATATTAGCTGCTAGCAGCAGGTTTTGTTAGTAGCTAATCTCACAACATTAATCCTATATAGCTAACTAGCAACATACATACGTAAACAATTTTAAGATGACATTAACATAACATTAACGGCTACGTTTATTAATGAACTAACTAGGAAACTGCTACTAAGTTAGGCTAACTTAGCAAGTGTTAGTTATTCTGCATGGTAATAAGGGTTAACGGTACGGTTAATCTCTTACACTAACGATAGTCATGGTTGGAAAGCAGCTAAGATACCTATCTGCCACGTTAATTCATAAGTTAGACGCCCTAATTTCGGGTGGCGAACTGGGTGAATGTTACCTAACTAGCTAGATTGCTAAGGTTACAGCTAGCTAACACTGAAACAGCTACATTAATAACCGTTAGCACCAGCTAATTCAGAATAATTATCGACGCTGTGTTAACATATAAGTTAAGAGGAAAAACTTAACTCTGATTCGTTGACGAAGCTCATTTACCTGCATTTGTCTATCACTGCTGATCATCTGAAATAGCCTGGTAAATAGCTCGCCAGCTAACTTCTGTCACAGCAGCTGCTAACTTGTTGACAGTCCGATTGCTCTGTACTCGAGCCAGTCCTGTTTGCAGCTTAGCAACAGCATGACAGATCCGATACTTCCGGTGACGTTTCAAACAGACGATCTCAAAGAAGATACAGATTAGAGCAAGAGGTTGAACTCCAGTCAAAATAAATGAGAGGCAATAGTGCGGCAAGCAGTCTGGGAAAACTTGGTTTCTTATTTGTACATTTGGATGTATGAATATGGCATTTGGCTGAAACGTTTATTAACTCAGCCGTTTTAAAACAATACGGCTTATATTTCTCGACACATCGACACTGAATTTCCCCTCTTTATGAAAATGTATTGTTTGGTTTTATTACTTACACCTCTGCCAAAGAAAAACAGTACTATATGCTTATTTTGATTTTATCACTTGTAAAAGCACTTAAATCCAACTATGGCAATCACAAACCATCCTTTTCGATTTCTGAAAATTAAATCAAACTATACATTAAAACAATGTTGTATTCTAAATATAGGAAAGCGGTGAAAACTGCTTTTATGTGCTGTGTATAACACCTTTGGGAGCTGTGATGTGATTTCTGATCCCCTGGCATTATTTGTTTATGTTTGTTGCAATATCAAATAAAAAAATAAAAAATCAAATAAAAGAAAAGTCTATATCCCCTCGTCATCAAATCTCACCCATAAAACCTTACAAATAGTTTCCTTAGCTCTACACAAATACGCCGTAACCTTGCTGGAATCCGACATATTTCAATTATGTCGCTAAAACAATAAGCCTTGTGTACTTTTATTATTAGAAAAAAAACCCAAAAACATATGTCCAACCCAACTACGTTTCGGCACTCTCCTTATTTTTTTTTCCAGAAATTATGACGGAAGTCACCAGCCAGTGCGTAAACTCAAGACAGCGAGTGTGAATATCCTTTTTTTTTTTTAATTATTATTATTTTTAAATAATATTGGTATTCCTTTTGACCTGAGCTGTCCTCCCTCCCCCTGAATCCTCTTTCTGTAAACCGTTTCGATTCTGTGCGGTGAAATTTGGATATGATCCAGCCGAAGAAGAAGCACAGACCGGAAGAGGAAAAGAACCGTGTGTTATTTGTATACGTCCCTCGAGGGATCGCTGCTGGTTTACTCTGCATAATGAACAAGGTTGACACTTCGGAAGAAATTTAGCCCCAAATTTCCCCAAACCATTACATTACAAATAAATTGTCTTTCTTATGCGTCGCGGATAACTGACAGCGTGTTGGTAACGTTTGACCGATTTTCTACTGCGGAATTGTAGCCAGAGCTCGCCATCATGGCAGCTGTAGACGTGGAAGACGAGAGTATTTTGGCGTCGGTATTTAAAGACAGCTTTCCGGACAGCTGGAGGGACAACCCGGACTTCGCAGCTTACTTGTCCGAGCTCAGTTCCTATGGAGTTGAGAAGTTAAACCGAGAACCGGAGCGCCTGGCGGAGGAGCGGGCTCAGATACTGCAGCAGACCCGGGAGCTGGCGTTCTCCAACTACAAGACGTTCATCCGCACCGCGGATTGCACGGAGGAGATCTACCGGGACTTCGGCCGCGTGGAGAGCAGCGTCTCCAGGCTGCTGGACAAGTTACCACGCTTCGGTGAAAAATGCAGGTCAGCGTTGGCCAGTATCCCTAGTTTCATCATTGTAAACAAAAATATAAGGCGTTCGGAGGCACGTCAGTACGTTTTGAATAGAAAGTGTGTTATTTTTGCAGCCCTGGTAGCCTGTGGTGACATTGTGCCGTTTTACCGAGTTAACTGGCCAGCGCCAATTCTGTAGCATTGATTCAAAATAAATGAAAAGTAGTAGTTGACTTCTATTCAAACTCAATTACAGATAACCGTAAAACAAATTTGACAAGTTTTATTTCCTAGTCAACATACCATAATGTAATTTTGGCTAGTTGCAATTCTAATTAATGTTACAACTCATTTTTCAATAATCAAAATGTTAATTATTGATATCAACAATTCAGTTCTCACTAGTGGAAATATCAATTGTTGATATCAACAATTAAATTCTAATTAGTGGCAATCTTCATTGTTGATACCTGCAATTGTTGTAGATACCGTACATGGAATTCTACATATCTAAAATTCAATTCTGACCAGTCATTTAGTAGTAGCAAGTAAAGTTAAATTAAGTAAGTTAAACTCTTGATATGTTGGTTTGGAATTGTAATCAGTAATAATGTAATTTCAGATATTGCACTTCAGATATCTCAGTAAAAATTATATTAGTACCAGTAATTATATTTGAGATACCTACAATTCCTTTTATAACTAGTCAGAATTTAATTTCAAATGTCAAAAAAGGAGTTTCCAGTAGTCAAAATGTCATTGACATTTTTAACATTTAATTACATGTTTACATGTTAAAATGTCATTTCCACTAGTGAAAACTAAATCACTACTAGTCAGCCAGCCCTACTGATTAAATGTTAAAACGGCTTGCCATAGTGACTTGGGGAACATGTCACTTGCACTGAAGTCAGCAGCTGTATTTGTTTCAATACAGGGCATTTATGAAGGAGGCAGAGGAGATCGGGGCCAGTCGTCGAATGAACAGCCTCACACTGAATCGTCACACTGAAATCCTAGAAATTCTGGAGATCCCTCAGCTTATGGACACCTGTGTTCGCAACGGCTACTACGAGGAGGCACTGGAGCTGGCAGCCTATGTCAAGAGACTGGAGAAGAAGCATTCATCCCTCCCAGTCATCCAGGTATACAGTCCTTTGGCTTATTAGTAACTTTCAATGAGAATTCAAATGAACACACTGTGAATTTGGCTTGGTTGAAAACTGTAACCTCTCATCCTAAATTGTAAGCTGTATTATTGGTAACAGTTCAGTATATCTTACATGTGGTACATTTTTAGGATTAAAAAAAACAACAGGACAGTCTTTCAAAGACGCTTAACCCTCTCTTTAAAAATACCTGTTCAACAAATTTTATGTTCTAAGTGAAAGCTGTTTTTTTCATACATTGACTAAAATGCCTAAAAGAAAATGTTTTTCATCCTAAGGGCATTGTCCATGAAGTACTCCAGTCAACTCAACTCATGCTCAGCCAGCTGTTGCAGCAGCTGCGCAGCAACTCCCAGCTTCCCATTTGCCTCCGCGTGATTGGCTACCTCCGCCGAATGGATGTGTTCACAGAGGCGGAGCTGCGGGTGAAGTTCCTGCAGGCACGCGGCACCTGGCTACACTCCATCCTGGCTGCCGTCCCCGATGACGACCCCTACTTCCACATCACGAAAACCATCGAGGCCTGCCGCATCCACCTCTTTGACATCATCACCCAGTACCGGGCCATCTTCTCTGACGAAGACCCACTGGTTCCCCCCGGAGGACAGGTGATCAATGAAGGTGCCATCTTCCATGGCTGGGTGGTACAAAAGGTGGCCGAGTTCTTGGAGACTTTGGACAGAGACCTGCAGCGTGGGGTGGGCGGGCGTCTCGACTCCCTGCTGGGACAGTGCATGTACTTTGGACTGTCTTTCAGCAGAGTTGGGGCAGACTTTCGTGGGCAGCTGGCACCCATGTTCCAGAGGGTGGCAGCGGACAGTTTCCACAAAGCTGTCCAGGAGGCGGTGGACAAGTTCCAGGAGGACATGAACCTGTACACGCTCATCTCTCTGCCTTCGGTGCTGGGAGGAACCATCCCAGCTGTGGCACCCAGCACCCAGCCCGGCACCTTGCAGCCGCCTATGTCTCTTCTCGACTTTCAGCCCCTGGCTTGCTTCCTCAACAACATCCTGACCGCCTTCAATGACCTCCGACTGTGTTGCCCCATTGGACTGACCCAGGACATCACCAAATGCTTAGAAGATGCCCTAATGATGGTAAGGATGGCCAGAACAGAGCCACTGGTATATGCCTTCAAATTCAGTGTTAATGACTACATGCACATTGTCTGTCAGTCCCACACTCTGTTACAGCCTAAAAATGATGGTGTTAAAGGAATATTCCAATGTTTTGGTCAAACACCCTTTTCCGACTTACCCAGACTGAGACAAGATGTTCAGTGCCATTTTCACCTCTGTACGTCCGCTGGTTCTGTTCCTATGGGTAGCATTTCATGTTAGCTTAGCATAAAGACTTGAAGTCTACAGGACTCATTAGCCTAGCGCCGTCAAAGTGAGAAGATAAACCTTACAGCAACTCCAAAGCTGTCTTATTTACACAATGTATTGTGTGTTTTTGAAATACACGTCTTGGAATTTTTTTTTTTCAACGAGTCATTTTAGGAGAAGATAGATGGTGCGAACTATAGATGGTAGGAATTATAACTTCTGAACATGTGTGTCCAGCAGTTATAGTTCCTACCAATTCACGAAGTATGCTTTCTTTTGTTCTAACACTGTACTAATTAGTCAGAATAGTGTTTTTTGCAAGCAGAAATACAGTAAATTGGCTGGTAGACAGTCTCACTAGTTCCACACTTACCTGTTATATTCCAGATATTCTTTATGCAGGAGCATATGCGTCAGAATGTTGTTGGATTGGTATATTCTATGTACTGTACTAGTAATAACAGCCTTTTGTTTTGTCTTACTTTGTCCAGGTGACAAAGCTGATCCTGGTGTTCCACAGGGCAGAGGAGTCTGCCTTCAGCAGCCGGGAGAAGGAACTCTTTGTCCAGTTCTGCTGTGCTTTTGCTGAAGACCTGGTGCCGTTTCTTAACAGGTGTTTGCAGGTCTTGTTCCCTCCAACCCAGCTGGCTCAGATTCTAGGTAAGCATACAAATTCAAATGCCCATGAAAAGGCACAACATGTCTGAAATCAAAAATGGGGGCTACTGGAAAACGATTTTTTCCCCAATGTGTTTGATTTAGTCAATCCAGTCTGGCAAATAAGACTAAGATGGAAATCTTAACGATGGCAATCTTTTCAATAGCCAATGGGAGCTTAGCTCAACTGAGAGGAAATCAAGAGATGAATAGGAAGAGAAGTAACACCAAGTAGATATTAAATTATGCAAGATTCCCAGCTCCACTTCTTCTACTCTTGATCATTTTCTGTACAGTTTTATTTGGAGGAATATATCTCATAAAACGGTAGGCAACATGCCTGGACCAGTCCACGTAAGGATGCAATTACAAATTAAGATCAAGAAAGCTAAGCTCAAAACGGAATTTTCATCATTTATCCTTGTAGTTGTCACTTCAAAATAACTTTGTAATGTAAATGTAAACTGTGGCTTAGTTTTTAGTAATTATTTACAGTGACTTTTCAGGCACTGTCAATAGAGACCACTGGTTCAGCCTCTTTCTATCAATGGTTTTTAGGAGAAATGTAGTCCACTGTAAGAAGTTTAAACCATAGCTAACATACGAGACTTAAAAATTTACTAAAACATGTCCATATCCCCGTTTCCCTTTAGGTGTTCCTCCAACACAAGTCCACAAGTACGGCAGTCTGGGCTGCATTGATGTCAGTGCAGTTCTTGAGCCTTTGGAGTTTGTGCTTCCTAAGAAGGAGACTGTGGCGCCAGTGGTTGATATCAGTGCCGAGCTGAGAAGCCTTACCACAGCTGAGCCGGTCATCACCGACATCCTGAGACTGACGCCAGAGCCACAACCCAAAAACACAGTAATTGAATCTAACCTCACCGAAGAGCCTAAATGCCCTGACCCACCATCTGACCTATTAGGTCCGAGCTTCTCTGATCCCATTCCCGAGTTGGATGCTCTGCTGAATGAGCCAAAATCTGTTGTACAAGACAAAACAACAGTACTAAACGATGAGGAGCCTGCTTTGGAGTAATGGTTTTTTGATGGCCTCACTGACTGTTCAGATTTATGATGATGTCAAGTATTGCACTCTGCTCATCAGACTGTTTTTTACATTAGGATATGTGTTAAAAAAATCAACATGGCAATGGCTAGTTGGACTATTGATTGTAATTGCAATAGTCATTGTAAGTGTATATAATCAAATCAGGGAAGCACTGCTTTTATATTGTCTTCTACATGGTAGTTTAGGTATTAATTGAAAATAACATGGTGAATAATTTATGAAATGTGACTGTACATGTAAGGTCTTATATTTAAGATTCAGCAATTAAAATTTGCTAATTTCTGGTCATCACGTCATCAGTAATTGTGACTGCAACACGGGTTGAGAACAGCTGTTAGCATTAAAAATTTATTTGGGCATTAATGTACACTATATGGTCAAAAGTATGTGGACACATGTATGTATGTGAACACCACATCCATATTAATGGCCATGGTTTTGAAATTAAATACTCAGTAAGCACATATGGGTGTGGGGTTGATGTCAAAATTGTCTTTAATGAGGAGGCTATTGCAGGTAGAGTCAGACTGCCACTGCTTTGACAGCTGCCTTCCTCGTCGTGGCTTTGCAATGGAAATGTACAAAAGTCATCACTTCTTTTTGACAAACTTGCGGGCCGCATTGGGATTGGCCCTCCGCCTGCCACCGCCGCACTGGCCATCCCGGATCTGCAGGTTGGCAGCGCGGCTGTAGATGTCGTTCTCACTGAAGGGCGAGCTCCCAGCCACGTAGTCAGGGTCGAACACGTTGGTCTTCTGGCGGGCTTTGCGGGACAGCCTTTGCTGAGGAAAGCGCTGGTCCTCGACCAGGTGGGGGTTGCTGCTGTGTTTCCCTCCTTGAGGCAAGGGCAAATTGTGCTGCAAGAGAGATCAGGGTTGGCTAGGTTTACATGAGGTTTTGACTGTCTTCATTTTTTCATTAAAATGGACTATGTGTATCATTTGCACATCAGTAGATCATTAGCATGTTCATTTCAAAACAGTGTAATTATCTGCATTTTACATTGTGAGCCACTTCACAGCAATAGGAAACAATGATTATGGGAAATGTCGTGTTAATTATATTGTCCCCTGTAAACACTGGGTCTACAGACTTTATCTACATAGGTATTGTTAATTCATTGGCTTTATGGATAGTATTATGTATTACGCTTAAAGGAATATTCCAACGTTTTTGGCAAAATACCCCTTTAACAACTTATCCAGACTGAGACAAGATGTTCAATATCCGTTTCACCTCTGTACCTCCACTGGTACGGTTCCCCATGGGTAGCATTTTCTGTTAGCTTAGCATAAAGACTTGAAGTCTACAGGGGTCAGTAGCTCCATCAAAGTGAAAAAATAAACCTTACAGCAACTCTGAAGCTGTCTTATGTACACAATGTATTATGTGTATTTGAAATACACGTCTTGGAAACACATGACAGAGGGATACCCTTCCGTCGGGAAGGGTATGCTTTGATGGAGCTAGGCTAATGACTCCTGTAGACTTCAGAGTCTTTATGCTGAGCTAACACAACGTGCTACTCAGAGGAACCTAATCAGTGGATGTACAGAGGTGAAAATGACAAACAACATTGGACATGAACACTTATAAAGGCCTTATATAGCTTATAAAGGTGCATTTTTCTCTTACTCTCAGTCCTCTTGGGTTGAGCACTTTGGGGTTCTTGGAAAAATGCATCTGGACGCCGCCGTCCTCATTAATGGTCACAGCAATCTTTTTCAGTGTCTTGTTGCCGCAGTGAGCACAGAACACCTTGTTCATGTTCGTTGTGGTCCTGAAATGAAAGCAAATTTAGTGCTAATACTAAACAATTTAGAATCTTTTTTGTCTTTGATTTGACTTGAATGTGCTCACTTAAAACAGGCGTGGCATCGCAGGATGTAGTTTCTTGCTTGTTTGATGAGCATACCGTTGACAGATAGGACATGTAATCCAATCTGAATGAGAACGTTCTGCGAAGAGAAGACATGCTTTCACTAGAAGTTGTACGGTTCATATTCCACATTGCTTGAGGTTCAACACAGATCATGTATTTTTGATTTCATCCGCTGGGCTTTTGAAAAAGTTTCAAATGACCAAGGGTAGTAGAATTTTTCCCAGCCCATAGAGAGGGATGTGATCCTTCAGTTAAAACAGGCAAAAAGACAAAAAAAAAAGAAAATCTATGCCCTTTTAAATTGAAGTCACAATGAAATTAAAAATAACTTTCACCTTTTTAGCTAACACTCCATATCACAAATGTCCAACTATTAAACAATAAATGTCAAGAAAATTATTTTTTTAAATTATTTGCATTTTTTTAAATCAACATTTCATTACTTCTATTTTCTGAAAAATGTGTGCTTTATTTATGGCTTTATGTCACACCAACGGGCAAAAAATTCCTCGCCAAATGGAATTATCATGTGACTAATGAACAGTCCCTCCCAACATTACTCTTTGTCCAAGCCCAACATCCTGTTTGAACCAGAAATTCATTGAATTATGGTGACAAGTAACCATGGAAATGTTGTTTCTTTGTGACTTTAGTAACATATGAGGTGGTGAAGCTGTCCATTACCTGCATAGCAAAGTCAGTTGTCAGACATCCCACTTTGACATCAGCTGGGACTGTCCAGTCACCAGATTCCATCTTAACCTGCTTGATGTTACTAGGAGTGATCCAACCACCTCCATCATCATCATCATCATCATCCTCCTCCTCCTCCTCCTCTTCACTCTCTTCCCCTGACTGGTCCTCGGACTCTCTCTGCTCCTCAGTCTGTGGTAGCGTCTCAATCTCTGATCTGCTGTCTAACACGGAGATTCCATCCACATTCTACAAGCAAATGATGAAATGAAATAACTTTTTCCCCCAGTATGGATAATATGGCTTAAGTATGTAAAATCTCATGTTAAATAATCAAACCGATGTTCATGCCATTGAGCTGCATGGTGCTGTTCAGTGTGATGTCAACCAAAACAATTTTCAAATTAACAAATTATTTTTCTTAAAATGTTTGATACCACCTTTAGTTTAAAAGGAATACTCCAATGTTTTGGGCAAAATACCCCTTTTCTGACTTACCCAGACTGAGACAAGATGTTGGATACCATTTTCACCTCTGTAAGTCCACTGGTTTGGTTCCTAATGGTAGCATTTCATGTTAGCTTAGCATAACAACTTGAAGTCTATAGGAATCATTAGCCTAGCTCTGTCAAAGGAGAACCTACCATCTAATTATTCCTAAAATGACACTTTTTTTTTTAAGTTCCAAAACGTGTATTTCAAATACACGATACACTGTGTAAATAAGACAGCTCCAGAGTTGCTGTAAGGTTTATTTTTTCACTTTGACAGAGCTAGGCTAATGACTCCTGTGGACTTCAAGTCTTTATGCTAAGCTAACACAAAATGTTACCCATAGGAACCGCATCAGTGGACGTACAGAGGTAAAAATGGTATCAAACATCTTCTCTCACTCTGGGTAAGTCGGAGAAATTGTATTTTGCCCAAAACTTTGGAATATTCCTTTAAATAAAACATGCTATTTAGACAGAGTTGTGCATTATGGTTTGAAAACAGCTTGATATTCTAACACTATGGCTACACCTAAAGACAATAAATGATAATGTTGAATTATTGCCCAGCTCTACTTTTAAATTAACTTAACTGATTTGCAAAACATTATTCTCATCTAGAGCCAGAGATCAAATGAAAAGAAAAATCGTCCTGAAACATATGGGACCATTGACTCACTAGCAAGTCCAGCAGGTCAGCCTCAATGGACGGCAGCGGGGTCCTCCAGAACTGGAAGCTGTTAAATGCTGCATTTTCAGCCAGGGTGGAGGTCTGTGTCTGTGCTGGTGTCTGTCGGTCACTCACTGAACCATCCGCTGGCTTCTGCAAGGCCCAGCAATGATAACAAAAACTGAAAAACACCTTAAAAATGTTTTAAACTTGATAGTAATACTGTAAGTATACTGGAGTTTACCCTTCAGTATGACGTTTACATGGATAATAGGGATGTGCTATTATCATTATTATTTTTTATTTTTTTTTTTTGCTGACATTCACAAAGGCTTGTCTTGTTTGTGAGCGTTACATCATTTGCAATTACTGAGAAGCTACATATTCACGTATTACTTCCCATTGATTTCTTATACATAATACGGAAATTAACAAAACAATCAAATGAGAGGTGGAAAGTATAATCTACTAGTAAGAAAATACTACATTTTCAAAATCGACTTTGGCCGTCAGAAACGAATGATCGCATAGTCTGACTCATCCCAACTGGATAAGTAACTAAAAATAATATCCCTATAGCCACTGCGGCGCAAACTCACCCAAAGTAATGAGCCAACCACCAGTCTTACCTTTGAGGGAAAGTGGAATCCTACAACGTTAACTGGAGCCTCTGGGTGGCGCTGTGTGCTGCGAATTTCAAGCTGAAACAGGAATACAAAAACAAACAAACAAACAACAAATCGATCACGATAGCGGAGGGATACGTTAAAGAAAATGAAGAGATACTGCATAAATACTGTTGATACCTTGACTTCTGGTTCTTGTTTCAGGTGACTGGCCCCAACGTGCTCCAGCTCCAGCTGATAGGTCAGAGCCAGGACTTTGATGTCTGTGGCCGACAAACTAGGGTAGTCTCCCGTCTTCTTGGAGAACTCGGTCACTGGACAGAGAACAGAAACAAGTCGAGAATTCAATACTAACGTTACCTGCTGAAGATAAGGCAAACGCAGTTCAGTGTGGCGTTGTGTCATTTATACCCAGTCTGATGTGCTCAGGGTGAGGTTCTTTAAAGATGAGCTGGTACGGCAGGAACGCCAGACTCCTCCTGGTCGGCTTGTCTCGGATCTCATCAACCACATCTTTGAGGGTGTAGATATTCTTCCCGAGTTCCTATAAGTCAGATAAACACAAATTTATTTCACCCATCTTTACTAGCCAGAGCAACAATTCTAGCTGATGCAAAGCTTGTGTAATAAACGAGCACATATAACATAACATTTATGACTGGGGGGATATATAAAGACGCAGACAAACGTAAATTGATTATAACTCTAAATGACACCGATCCTCCCTCCTCGTGTATTTTATAGCGTTAAAGAGTAGTGTCAGATTGACTGTCGTCGCCACTTGTGGCAACAAGCGTCATCAGAGCGAAATCAATGGTCCGACAGTGAACTACAGCCTAACGTCGGTAATGTTTAGATTATATGTTGTTAACAATAGTTCAAACATGAACAAAATCTCACCTGAAGAGGTGCTTTTTTCAAAAATGCCCCTGCATCTGCGACAACATGTTCCACCAAGGGAGCAGCCATTTTGGATCGAAGACCACTTCGATCAGCCAATCAGGTAACAAGCTGATGAAGAACGTTTCTTCTTCGTCTTCTTCTTCCTCTGTTGTCTGACAGCTACCTTTTGATGGAGCATTACCGCCACCAACGGTTCATGTGTAGTCTTGCTCTAGATTATCTTAATTAGTGACGAAAAGTTCCTAAATCCACGTTAATCGATAGTTTATTCCTCAGTGGTTGCAATTCTCTTCTTTCTGCGCAGCATTTACTGACTGCCTTCGAAAACACAGATTCCACCGTTTCTTTATCACTATTGCCCATCTGGACACATATTCCTCTGTACAGAGAGTGTAAAAGTGAAGCAAGAAGCTAATCTGTCACGCGTGTCTACTTCCGCCTTCGCTTTAACTGCGTTTGAAAAGGGAGAAAATTTTTATTGGGGTGTTGTAGTCAAAGAAAGATTAACACGAGGCCCAACATCTCTTTGGCGTAACTTGAGGTATTAGCGTTATGGAGCACAAGAACAAAACTTATGAAAAGACGCTGTTTACGCGTGCTGTCTGGTAGTACTTCAACAGTTGTTTTCAAGGCGAAGTTCGTATTACCCTCTTTGCCGTGGGTAATGAACACAGTGTTTTTAGATCACGTGACGGTTTGTTGACGTTTGTAGAAGAAAGATGGCGGCCCGCTGGAGTAGCGAGACTGTTGTGGTTGAATTTCGAGATGCTCAGGTATTCCAGACCATCCCAGAGCTTTAAAATTCATGTATAACACATGACGAACAGTCAAAACAGTGTGACCACTGGGAAAGGTGGTAGCCTTGTCCGATATTACTGTTAAAAAAATCACTCCAACTGTCACTCAAAGTTGCAGTCATTTTTTTACGTCCTTAGATTATTTTCAAATGATATAGTAATATGGGTATCTATCACGTTTTAACTGCACTTTAACATAAGGACCAACATGTCCAACTGTTGTTGAAAACGCTCTTCGGCTGTACCAGTATGGACACACTCAGAGTCTCAACTTCATTTCATTTACATATCCAGCATTATACCGTCAAACCAGATATGCATGTTTTGTATTTAGCAATAACGATGGCAACTAAACTAAACCACATATCCATTTGCGTGTCATAGTTTAATCCACAATTTCTCTTTTACTGAAGAAATATCTGCTGTTTGTTCTTCCTCTTACCTGATTTATGATTACAGGCCACCGCTATGTCCGTGGATTGCTTGGGTTACCATGCTGTGCTGTCTGGGTAAGTTAATGCGAGCCCTGTTCGTTAGCTTGATTAGTTTATTTACAGCTCGACATTATTCCGGTACTTTCGGTTCCTTAAAGCAAACTTAAAATTTAGTCTAAGGCTGGCTTTACATGGTGCAACTTCCATGCAGTTAGTTGCAGGTTGCATTACTGTTGGCATGTCGATAAACCCATATGGAGCGTTCTAAATGATGATGCAATGATGCAACCAAAATTATAATTTTCATTGGATGGCTCGCCTGGAACTCCAAGTTGTATGGAACTGAAGTTGCATTTCAGTTGCACCATGTAAAGCCAGCCTAACTTGTCACATTAGCAACTAGCTCCTTAAAATCAAACCTTCAAAATATCAGGTTTAGTCAGAGTTAGGGTTATAATGAACACAACTTTTTGAGCTTCCCCTGTGCAAGAACTCATTTCCAGGTATGGCTCAAGGAACCTTTAAAGATTTCTTTATACATTCCTTGGCATGGCTGCGCCTTTTCTCAGAGGAAAGACAATAGATAAAACTGCTGTCATGAATAGACAAGCTTTTAGAGAACACAAAGATCCTTTGGTGACTGAAAGAAG
>OMKZ01051082.1:0-19553 GCA_900302535.1 Neoniphon sammara | reverse complement strand
ACCAAAGGTATTTAAAAGCTGAATAAAAATTGAAGCTCCGTAACTGGTGACCTTGAGACCTTTGACCCAACAGCAGTCAGGTTAAACACAAGTGTTACCAGTCAAAGGAATGAAGGACCTGATCTAACACAGCCAGAGCCCTGCTATTGTTCATGCTGGCTCACTGGACAGGCTCTGGTCCACTTAAATGGGGGGAACCTTAAGTTATGCCATTATAAACAGTAGCAGAAGTAGAAGCAGAAGTAGAAGTAGAAGCAGTGGTGAGTCTGAGAAAACGATGGAGTTGTAAAGACTGACTGCTAACACTGAGAAGTTGAAAGAGCCATTCAGAGAGAGAAGTTCAGAAAAACAGACAGCTGCATCAGTTGGAAAAATAACACAAATACTACTGATGCTGTCACTTCTATAAAGATAGAAGTTAGAAGTTTCTAAGTGGTTGCTATGGTGTTCTGTATGGTTGCTAAGGTGTTGCCAGGCAGTTGCTATGGAGTTCTGGGTACTTGCTAGGGTGTCTCTAGGCAGTTGTTATGGAGTTCTGGCTGGTTGCTAGGGTGTTTCTAGGCCCTAATGTCGCTGCTAATATGATTTATATGATAACAGACATGTCCATGTACACACAGACAACAACATATTTTGATACCTGGTACGGTTTTTAAGTTATCACAATTTAAAAACTCCCCTCATCTCTGTTTTGGACGAGAACTTCAGAGCTCAATTTAACATGGCAGTCTATGGGAGTTTTGGTCAGCACTGTCTGTACACAAAAGCGATTGATTCATAAACGGTAAGTCATATCGCAATGAGAGCAGAGGGTGACAGAAGACAAATTTCTCTATTTTTACCTAGAAATTCTCCATGACAGTTGTAAAGTGTGGGAAATACAAGAGGTTGTTTGAGTTTTGGGGGGGAAATTTTCAGGGATGGCTCAGCTAGAGTGTGGGTCATGTGACACACTCTAGCTGTGAACATTCCATGCAATACACATCCATTATAAAATCTGAAATGGTCTGAACATTTGAAAAATTTAATGAAGTATGAAAATGCAGAAAATGTTGAAAAAACAGCTGAATCAGCTGAAAATTGCTGAAAACAGCTGGATTTAATAGGGCCAAGAAAATGACTTTTAAAAATTTATGAAAAATAAAGTATGAAGAATATCAAAAATCTGAATAGAAGCACACCATTCCAGAACAAGCTGAACATTTTAAAGTTTGAATGGTGTCGATAGCTGAAAAAGTGTAGAAGTAGTTAGAGGGCAAAGTTTTGGCGGAAGAAGGAGAAGAATAAAGAAGCACGTAAGAGTGTATAATGTGCTGCTTTGCTGAAGCTGAAGCAAGTGCACAATAATGTCCCGTCCTCCCCACAGCTTAATGAATGGACATGCATTCATGCAAATAAGTGGTCACTCACTGGGAAAAAAATAAATAAATAAATAAAGAAGAAGAAGAGAAAGTAGAAAATAAAAAAATCTGTTGTATTTGACAGAAGGAAGGCAGATGTGTTACAAAACATTGTATGTAGCACATAAAAAAACACACACACACACACACAAAATCACAAAAAAAGGAGTGAATTTCCCAAACAGAAGTGGCAGACGTTCCCCCCCCCAAACAAACTGAATCTTTTTGAAGCATGAACTTCCCTTAAGTGCATTCTGCATCTCAAGGACCCCTGGAGAGAGAATCACAAACAGCTCATTCTGCTGTGAATATCTGATCCTTGCACAATACTTGTCTTATTCCACAAAGCAAGTGCACGTTGCAGTAGGCTTAAAGTATAGGAAGATTGCTAATTAAAAATTTGACTGCTTGGAAGAACCTGTACATGTATTGGCTGATCGGCCTTCGGCACTTTTCTCTCCTCAACAGTGCTGTCAACGTGTCTTGAGCAAAGCCCTTATTCCCCATTTGCTCCAGTGGTATTGTGGAGTGGACAACAATAGAGGACTGTGGTAGTACCTCCATATGTGAATGTAAGTACCTCTGCAGGCTGCTGTGGAAAGAAAAGAATATGTATGCTCAGCAAAACCCTTCCATAGAAGTGGATAATAGGTAAAAGAATATCCAGATACAGTCGGCAGAAAAAAGGCCAAGACATGGCATTGTATGGGGGAACATTCTGAAACATTCTGAAAAGCATCTGAATGTTTCAGCACCATATTGTAAGTCACACTTAATAGAAAATAAACTATTGTATGAGCAATGTGGACCAGTGGGAGTGAAGTGATCTTTTTCATATTGAACCCCACAATCACAGAATAAGGATAGTGGGATACCATTCTATATCAAGACTCTGTTGTCATTTCAGATTTAAGGCACAAATAAATACTTGTTTTTCTATGTAATTAAAATATTTATTTCCACTCAAGCAGAATTTCACTCTGTTTCCCAGACAGATTGTCTTGAAATTAAGATAAACACAGCATAGGTGCCAGACATGACATCAGATGGGGACTTGTTTTGCAAATAGAAACAAAGTTTGGTGTCAATACACCAGCTAACACCTTTCCCACTTCATGAATTGTGAGTAATATACCCTATCTTTGCAAGACTTTTCTTCTTTATGCAATTTTCACCTTGGATTCCACCACAGGAATTGCTTCGGAGATGGAATAAAATACAAAAGCTATCACACCCATGGGTGAAGACACTTGTATGTGAAAATGAAACAGAGAAAGAAAACACAAGGGTGACACTAAAACGTATGAACTGAATGAATTGAATGTTGGTCATTTTCAAATTAGCACCATAATGTGATGTGGTAACCATAGTAACAGTGCAGAAGTAATGGTAAATGTGGGAAAATGGTAAATGATTTACAGATAAATGTGTGCATTTACCAGTGGAGAGGTAAATGAACACATTTCTCAAGTAGCTAAGCATTTTCTGGCTAATGCAAGAACACTGAGATCTGTGAAGCTTGGGAGATTTGTTCATGAAACGCTAAGGAAATTTGGAAAAGCACTGCATTTTGAACATTTTCACGCATGCCCTTCAAGGTCGACCTGTGTCATGTAGGGAAGGAGTAAATTCTTTTTTTGTTTTTTGTTTTTTCTTTTGGACCCTTTCACCCATTTAATTTTGGTAGGCAAGTAAGATATTGCTGTGTTCATAGCCTGTGTATTCAATATAGATGTACTCTGGCCAAGAAACTGGAGCCAGATTTAATATTTTGGTCCAGTAGTGAATGCATTAGCCTACACAAGTCATTTCCATATGTAGGAAGATGTGGATACACAAAACATGCTTGCCTCTCACTGAATTTTTAAAAATATGATTTTAAAGAATGTAGCACAGCATAACACAGCAAAGGGTTGGGGTTACTCACCAGTGCTGCTGTGAAGACGCTGAATTTTGATTTCCTTTTATTTTTCCCTTAAATAGCTTCAAGTTTAAGAAAAGCATTGTTTGTTTGTTTTTTTCCCATATCATACGCCAATGTCACATTCATATTCTGTATCTGCTAGTTGCAGTGAAGCTACATCACACTTACACTGAGTGAAATATTTAAACCCAAGATGCCATTGTTTTATGGCTGCGACATCACATCAGATAGAAAATATCTAGACGTCTTGTGCATCATTTTATACACATTTCCCTGTAGTTCAGCAGGACATATTTGGTATCTTTGGAAACCTTGGGATCTCCACTACAATTTAAAATAAAGTTCTGTGGGTTTGAACAAAGCTCAGCTGTGCAGCAATGGCAAACCCACCTGTGGGAGGGGCAGAGTTTAAGACACCACTGCAACTGCTTTTCGGGTGATTACCTGCCCTGATTAAGTTCATCATAATACAGAATTGTAGTTTACTGTGTTAGTGTACATAATGTATAATCATTGTGTTACTCTACACAGTTTATGCTGTCATCAGGAAACCCGAGCACTGTGAGAGATCCGTGCACTACTGTGACAAGTGTTTTCCTATCACAGATCCACACATTGATAGATTTACATTCATTATTTTTAGGACATGTATGCATGTACCATTTTCCCACATTTGACCATAATCCATATTCAACCTTGCATTCAACATTCAAAACAAGATGTTTTGAGAAGTGAGCTTAATCCTCAAATCTGTTGACTGACAGAACAGTTATGAACAGCTACGGAGGAGGAGGTGGAAACCGGAAAAGAGAAAGGAGAGTAGTGAGAGAGAAAACAATGAGAAAAGAACATTGTTTCATATGAAGCAGGTTGCGGCCCTATCTGCTGACACACAGTGAAGCTCCAGGTGTCTTAAGGAGGATGTGTGAATATTAAACACCTCTGTGACGTCCAGTTCAGCAACACAACACCCATCCTTGGATTCTTTCTGATCCCCAATCTGTGATTAAATTATCCTTAAACATTCTTCACTGAAGCAACGAACCTGCGACCTCCAGCCACCCTCCTTTATGGTTCACATACGAAGAGAAATGCGGTCCCTCTCCCCAAGGCCTCGCAGCATTCCTTCTGCAAAGAAATATATGAAATACCATGTAGCTCTAAAGGTATTTTGGTTCAAGTGAGGTTTGTAACTATATACGGTTGAAGATGTGATTTTCAAGAAAAGATTAGATGAAATTCTTCAAGCTGGTCCGGTGATGAAATCCACAGGGCTTCCAAGGCTGTTCCTAAGGTTTCGAAGACGGCTCGAATTAACTCACCAAATTGAAAAGGAAAAAAAAAGTGATGTCAAATGCTAGAATTAAATCGATTCCTATACTTTAAACTGACTGATTTTTAAGGATATAGTCATAGTATCTCTTTAAATCTTTTTTAGTAATCTCAATCATATCTTTCAGCTGTATGTTCAGTCAGTGTGGAATGTAATCCTTTGGTTAAAGAAACAGCCATTTCAGGACATTAAATCATACTTTTCCTTTCTTGTATTAGACAAATTTCTACCGTTATATGCATCCTATCCAAAATGCATTCAAGGGGGTCTTACTATAAATTGACAGACAACACATTCCTTATTATTTTCCATTGGGATTACACTCATAACAGAGTGGATTTCAGGGAATGGATACAATATTTAGTGCACTGAGTGTTCAGGGATAAAAAAAACAGTGACATGGTGGGTACAATGGAGTCCTGTAAGCCTACCTTGGCTGGCATTGTTTCAAGTGTGCACGGATTACTACTAAATATATACTTGCTGCTATGACAGCTATTCACAGCCATTACAAATACATAACCAATAAAACGGCTTCTGGGTAGAGCCGCTCTCACACCCTGTGGTTTTCTATAGCAGAACAGAACAGAAATGTCAAGAGAAAAGGAAGATTTGAAGAGGTTTTGTGAGATGGCAGTGATTCACGACTCTCATTCGTCTTTTTGTTGTGTCTGTCACACTTCCATGCTGCCATTTCTG
Organism: Neoniphon sammara; assembly: GCA_900302535.1. Classification (NCBI taxonomy): domain Eukaryota; kingdom Metazoa; phylum Chordata; class Actinopteri; order Holocentriformes; family Holocentridae; genus Neoniphon; species Neoniphon sammara. The sequence goes on along the minus strand of OMKZ01051082.1, from coordinate 14,197 downwards.
CGGCCGTTTCTATCATGCGCGTTTAAATTCTACATCATGTCCGTCCATGCCTCTGCTCAAAAGAGGGATTTCTCAGCGCGTTTCCCAGCCTATTTTTATGCTTCGTTTTATAAATTGAATCAGTCTTACTTTTCACTCCCTGATTGTTGTGCAAAGGTATCAAGAGTGCACATAAGATTCAGGCCCTATATGTTTAAAAATGCTTTATATAGTTGGATATATTTAGGTATATTCCTAATTTACACCTGTTTAACATGAGTGAATATACCTGGGCCTAGCAACTTGAGGGCTGTCATCTGGATATCATGCATATGAAAAACAGAGCTGGAGTGGGTAGACAGTATCTTTTTACGAGAACTTACGTAAGACCATCACGACCTTTTACTAAATTCATGGCCTGGTCAAAGTATATAAAACAAGTTGTAAGCATGAAAGAACAGGTAGGAAGACCTGGACAATCCTGACAAAATGAACATGATGACAGGTACTCGATCAAAGTTCACAGGCCGAAAGACAGCTGTGCACATGTTATGTAGTTGAATGTAATTATTATATGTGTATTATGGAAGTGACAGCTATACATTATGCCAATTTACCTGTACAATATGTTGTAGTATGTAAGTATAACAAATAATATACCAATTTTATCTGGGATTCTCATTTGTCAATAGCCCCCTTTTACATGCAGAATGTTGTGCAGCAGTATTTATTCATTTATTTATTTTTGGTTTTGTTCGGTGCATGTACCTGTGTATGTTTGTGTCCATTTACATCCACCTGTCTGTATCTGGGCCTATGTCTCTGTGCATACATGTATGTTTACCTACGTATCTTCAGTCGTGCAGGGGTGTGTGTGGGCCCTCTTGCTTTGGCCCTGTCTGCTCACCATAAGCCTCCCGCTGGACTGTAAGGAAGAGCAGGGCAGTATCTCCCGCTGCCCCTCCATCTCCCAAGAGAAACTTCTGGACAGAGTCATCCAGCACGCCGAGGTCATCTACCGTGTCTCAGAAGAATCCTGCTCTTTGTTCGTGAGTAACAACGTCACTTCAAAATGAGCTCTTTTTTTTATGGGGACAAAACTATTTCAACTGCTCAGGACTATTGAATCCAAAAGGTCTTTTAACAGCACGAAGACATAGATTTTGTTGCATTTATGTGACTCCAGGAGAAATGGAATTGCTTACTTTTGTGCTGTTCACACTGAGCATCGTATGACAATAGAAAATTATATTCATTGTGCCTAGAAAGAGAGGAATCAACTAAAGTGCATTCTAAGAAAATCCATAACCTACAGGGGAAATATTCTTATCTAATGCCGCTGGGCATGAGTTAGAGTCTTTTTTTGTAAAATGTGAAATCAGCATTTCGAAAAGCAGTGCCGTAGAAACTTAGCCTTGGGCAAAGACTGCATTAACAGCAATGCAGCATTTTGTGTTTGATTTGAGAAGCTGTCTAATACTGCTTTTTATATAGTTATATATAAAATTGGCTACATATTTATATAATCAATTTGAGCAGTCATCCAGAGAGTAATCAAATGTTGTTATGTTGTTATGTATAGCTGGATGCTTTATTACATCAGTGCAAACAATGAATTAATAAAAATCAAGACAGGAAATCAAAGTCCCCATATTCTTGGTTGCAACCCCTACATGTTCCCAACTATATCCTTATCATTTATTTCCCACTGTAGCAAGAACCTTAGAAAAGAGTTCTGCTATGAGAACAAAGTGACTCTTTTTCACAATATGCTGGACCAAAGGCATGACACTGTCTGTTAGATACGCTGTGTTATTTGCTTTTGATTCTGACATGATCAGCGCCTCACTACCAGGCTTCAAAGCAAACTTCTATCACTCCTCGGAGCCAAAGATGATTTATTGAAGAAGCAGGCCTACACTGCAGCACATATGAGAGTGATAATGATATACTGCAGCAGTGAGAGTGCAGGTTCGCAGCCTGTTGAGTCCCCTTCGCTCTGAGGCTAGAGATTCAAAATGGTCTTTGAAATGGGATGATGTAGGGCTTGTTACTGAGAAGACATTGCATGAGGTCTACAGATGAGAACACAGTGAAGAACAAAACGTGCCTCTGCTGCATTCAGCATGCTGACAGACAGATTGTCTCCAGTGGCCAAGGTTAGCAAAGCGTGTGTCATTGTTTTCCTGATGTAGCATTGTCATTGTGTGTGTGTGTGTGTGTGTGTGTGTGTGTGTGCGTTGTTTTATCCCATATACTGTGAGGACCCTATATACTGTGATGTCCTTACAAGAATAGAAGGATGGGGAAAATTCTTCAAAGTGAGAACATTTTCCAAGGGTTCCTTTCATCATAGGCCTATTTTAGGTTTAGGATTTGGATTTAGGATTTAAGATTACAACTGGGGTTAAGTTTAGGTTAAGGTTGCACTTTGGCATTGTAAAGGGTGAACGTCATCATAACTTTTAAATAATACTGTTATCAGTGAAGGTCCCCCCATGTTTAATATGCATGTGTGGATGTGCACATGCATGTATGTGTGCATGTGTCTGTGTGTTTATGTTTTTTAACATGCTTGTATGGACTATAGGAGGAGATGTTTGTCCCGTTCCCCATGCGGCTCCAGAGGAACCAGGCTGGCTATGCATGCATCACCAAAGCCTTACCTATTCCCAGCTCCAAGAGTGAAATCCAACAGATATCTGTAAGCAGATGGGTGCAGATCACCACAGCATTTTCTGTCTACCTTTGTCTGGGCTTTATTTTAATTTATGGAGAATTGTTATGTGTGTATATAAGTCTATGACTCTGTGTGTGTGTGTGTGTGTGTGTGTGTGTGTGTGTGTGTGTGCGTGTGTGCGTGCGTGCATGCGTGTGTGTGTGTGTGCGTGCTTGCATGTACATGCAGGTGATTGTGAGTTCACACATGCCTGTGTGTTTGTTTATATTTGGTTCTCTGATCATGATTCATCTTGCAGCAGCTCTGCTGCTAAGTGCCCAAGCTTTGTTTTGCAATAATGGTCACTTAGAGAATAAGTGAGCCTTCCCGGCTCACACTCACTGCTTTTGTCAGCTGCAAAATAGCAAGGGGGGTTTACACTAATTACAAAGAAAGGTCCCCAAATCTCATGAATATATATAACTGCAGAATTTATTACATTTCTAAGCTTTGGCTTTAATCGGTGCCTGGTCAGGTTTGGCTACTGTCCAGCAGGGCACAGCCTTTTGGGCTAAAGGTCAGCTTGATCAGCAGGCTGGAAACTAGAATGCACCACTTAATGAAAGGCCAAAGGAGGATGATTTGGCTGAAGTGAACTATAATTTCACTAATGGGAAGTTCTACAATTACCCTCCTTCAACTAACAAAGGCCAAGTATAATGGCAAAAGCAATTTCTTATGGGCTCATTTTAGCCATCTCAAAACTGCTGGCAGAACATTATGATTGTCAGTGTAACACTTGTTCATACACAAAATGTGAACCTTTGAAAGTGAATATACTGCAATATCCTTTTTACTTTAGTGATTTATCCTTTGACCTTTCTGCTGAAAGTACTACCTGCTCTGTGGTTTAATGGTCATTTTTATGATGGCCACTGGTATTTGCTTTATATTCAGTTCTGCTTAGGGGCATTTAAGTAAGGCCAATAGCTTCACCCACTACATTTCCACCCCTTTTGTGGCTGAGCTGTTTGTTGCTGACATTGAAAATCAGAGGTATTAGTCAGTTCTTCAGTCCCCTATGATTATTACTGCCTATACCTGTCTAACACATATTGCACAGACATAGAAAAAGTTTCCTCTATACATTTGAATAGAGTGCCAGAATCAGTTAGTCTCACTGTAGTTAGCCAGTGCTTTATTGTGGTGTATGATTTTATATCTTTACTTAATGTACTGATTCACCCAGTTTTATATGATTCCAAGTCTTCATCCATGTGCAAACTGTGCAATGCAGGACAAATGGTTGCTCCACTCTGTGTTAATGCTGGTCCAGTCGTGGATCGAGCCTTTGGTCTACCTGCAGACCACACTGGATCGCTATGACGACGCTCCGGACTTGCTGCTCAACAAGACCAAGTGGGTGTCAGACAAATTGATCAGTCTGGAGCAAGGGGTGGTGGTTCTTATCAAAAAGGTGAGTCATATCAGTTTTCTGCATTAGAGTTAGCACAATAAAGCTCTTAAGATAAATAGTTGTGAAAACTAGAGCCATAGCTCTGTACTGCCTTTATAATTCATTTTAAAATGCTAAGAAATAATTCAGAAAAAGATGAAAAAAGAAACTACTACCCGAGTTTCATGACTCAGTACCTTTGGTATGTAGGTTCTAGAACCATGATTTTGAATTTATCCATGTTCTCTTAAAGATTAACCAAACCCCGGACCCAAATCTCTGTGAAGCCATCTAATTGTGAAAAGTATAATACTGAACTGGCTATCTGCTGTTGGCCGATCTTTGATGGTAGGTGATGTACTGTACTGTATAGAAAGTGACATCACCTGCCACCAGAGATCAGCCAATAGCAGATGGCCAATTCGGTATCCTACTTGTCAGGCTTCACAGAGATTTTAACTCTAATTTTCCCTAGTTTTCTGCTTAAATAGCTTCAAAGTTAGAAAAAATATATGATTTTCCATATCATATGACAATGTCACATACATATTATGCATCTGCTGGTTGCAACACTTCACTGAAGCCACATGACACTTATATTGAGTGAAATATTCAAACCCAAGATATCAGTTATTGTTTTATGGCTGCACCATCACATCAACTAGGAAATATCTAGATGTCTTAGGCATCATTCTATACACATTTCCCTGTAATTCAGCAGGACGTATTTGTTATCTTTGGAAACCTTGTGATCTCCATTAGTACTTCTGTGAGCTTGAACAAAGCTCCGGCAGGCAGCATGCATTTGTAAAACAAATGTCAAAGACCTCCTTGTGTTTTACTTCTGTGCTATAAATCATTCATTTACTTTCCATATGCTAGATATATGTAAACAGAACAATACTTTTTTCACTTCAAAGCTATTGATATTATAAATATGTTGCCAAATCTTCCTTTGCAGATGCTGGATGAGGGGATGTTGACTACAACCTACAATGAGCACGGCCTCGTCCAGTACGATGTGCAGCCAGAGATGCTGGAATCTGTTCTGAGAGACTATACCTTACTCAGCTGCTTCAAAAAAGATGCCCATAAGATGGAAACTTTCCTCAAGCTTCTCAAGTGTCGACAAACTGACAAATACAACTGCGCGTTGTACTAAACAGCTTAACATTCTCAGGGAGCGCACACTGAAACTTAGAGTACGGTTTTTAAATAGCAGCAGTGTTTAGCTTTAAATGAATTCTTGTGTGTGATCCTCCTGCACTTATAGATATGACCATGCCTTAGGCAGTTCAGCCCTGCTTGCGATGCAGTACATTCTTTATTGATTGGTTTGGAACACCTTCACACAAAAAACTAAGTAGATGTAATGGTGTGCCCCTTCTTCAAGATACTGCATTTTATATTTTCCTTCTCAGTTATTATTTTAACCTGGCAAAGGCGTACATGGCATATTCCCAAAAGATTATTTGCATGTTGAGCTGTCAAAAAAATATGCATATCCTGTCATTGATTTCCATTTCCTTTGTTCTTAACTGGAGTTTGTATTCTTCGCTGGCTTTTGCAGTGTTTTGATTATTCCCACGGCCCCTTGAGTATTCAGTGAGATTCCCCCTTTTTAATAGAGCTGGTTTCACTTCTGCATTAGTGAAATGAAACACTCTCACAAGAGATGGGTGTCAAAGAGAGAGCAATTGCTGCTGAAAATAAGAGACACATTTTGATAAGGAGAGAAAGAATGTGAGAAAGACAGAAAGATGGAGAGAGTGAGAATGAATCACAATGATAAAAGTGAGAGCCTAGATTTATCATATACCTATTTTTTTGTAGCTATACCATGGCATTAGATTTGTTCAGTGCTTACAAAACCATTTATTACAGATATTAATAGTTTAAAAACCTAGTTTGAACTAGAGTGTTTAAGAAGATTATTAAAAATATGCCTGACAAATTTCAAATTACTGGGGAATATATGTAATTATATATAGTTATCACATTGTTTTAATCCACTTCAATATATCATTTTGCTTTAAAGAGGGAAAATTAAATGTATGTGCCATCACAAGTGTTAATATTCAAAAGTTAAGATTTTATGAAGACCCTTTGCTGTCCAGATTGCAAAGTATGTTCTATCAAATCTACAGAAAATGTATTGCACTTACCTACTAATTTTAAATTCTCAGCTTATGGTGTTATCAAAACCAATGTAGACAAATGTTGTAGATATGGGTTGCAAATAAAGGATGTCAAGAAGCAAGAAAAAGAAAATTTTCATTGGTTTGGGTTTGTTGGATTCAGGCTGTTTTATAATGTGAGTGAGCGAGTGAGTGATTCCACAACTGGGATAAAGTTTCACTAAAGCTTTTATTCAGCACTTCAGAGTTACATCTACATCTCCCTCACCCCTGCCAAAGAAAACTCTGTCCTTTCCACCCCAAAACACAAGAGGGCAGTAGTACTCTGTCCTGAAGGTAACCTCAATCGCTAGATCTTCTGCCTAGTCATGCTACCATGCATCTCATAACACTGCCTCTTGTATCAGCATATACAGTTAAAATGTCACAGTATGGTAATGTGGAATGGAAACTAGTGAATGCCTCCTCTAGTGCATGTGACAGACTAGACTTAAATATATATCATTTGGCTCTTTTATTTATTTATTTATTGTGTGGTCAGACTTAGGAAAACCTGATTTTGGGGCTGTGGAATAATATAAATCTTACATATAAATGCTCTGACTGAACGTTTTATATCAAAATCATCATATTGTCACATAGCACTTGATGCAAGTAGCCAAAGTAAAGCACCTGCAGTGGTAATGGCACTTGTTCCTCCATACAAGATAATAGACTTGAATCTGGCTGTCTCCATTGCTTCTTGCTGTTTACTTCTGCAGCCATACCAGGAGACAGGGAAACAATAAAGGAAACAGTCACCACAAACAGTTATTGTGTTCTTCTTGACTGTCCTCCTTGGTCTTCTCTACTATTCCATCTTCTCGACTACCACCCTGCAGCCCCTCCCTTCCCTCCTTGTCAGAAGATGTAAATCAGCCTGTGGTCACCACAGTGAATCGGGTGTCAGAGTAGAAAGGTGGTGTCGTGTGGTGTGGGTGGATGTTGAGGCAGGATGTGGTAGAGGGGCCTAGTGTCAGCAATGTCAGGTTCAGCTTCCTGTGGCCTAATCACTTCAGTATGGGGGCACGGAGCAGATTGGGTTGCCTCTGCTCTGCTCTGCAGGGCCACGCCTCCACAGCCATGCCCGTGCATTGCAACCCCCACCTTGCCTGACTTTGTTCACTGGAAATACACAGGGAAACATAGGCCAGGTAAGGCCTCGTGTCCCCACCCACTCCCAAGGTTTGGGGCTATAAATATTAAAGATCAGCTATAAGTGGTTAGGGGAGGGGAGGGAGAGACGGAGAGAGAGGGGGGCAGAGGGATGAAGGGAGGGGTATGGGGCCTGGGTGATTTCACAGTCTAACTATTATAACCTGAGGTAAGGAAATCTAGACTGCTGGGATGCATAAGTGGAGCAGCGGAGGCAGACAGAAAAGGAGGGAGGCAAAGGGAGAGGAAAGGAGCAAAAGAGGAGATGTAGAGAAAATGGACTGAGAGAGGTAAAGAGAGGCAAAGAGGGCAATCATTTCCTTTTGCATAATGTGAAATGTGTAGGTGAATGTACTGCCTACAAATGTTCAATCAAACAGTGAAGGAAAAAGATTGAAGGGTAAATAACAGAGTGGGAGAGTGACAACCGGAGAGAATGACAGAGGTGGAATGAGAATAGTTGGAGCAGCGGAGCACTGAGTGCTGTGATATGCAAGGAAGTAGGTTGGATCAAGAGAGAAAATGGATTGCTGGAAGGCAGGTACATAGCTAGAGGAGTTAGGCTGGGAAGTGGTGTTGGCTTGATATGAAACCAAGACTCCAAGTATGAAGTCCTTGAGCCTCCTCTGACTCAGCTGGCTCCCACACTGTTGTTTTGCTTTCATTTATGGCCCAAAACGACAGCTTGGAAAGGCCCAGAACAGTCTCTCCAGCCCCCATAAGATCCCCCACATTGAAAACTGTAGTGCAACTATTCTGCGTTCACTTTTTTTGTTTGTTTTCTTCCCTTTTATTCTGTGCCATAATAACAGATAGGTGGTGGAAAGCAGTTGTCACTTGAAGTGTTTGTATGTTTGTTTGTGAAGAATACAAAGAGGGAAGAGAAGCAGAGGTGAGAGGGTAAGGACGGTCCTTCTGTGGCACCTCAACGCCTGACAGCTCAGACTGCTGCGTTTGCCACAAAGCCATCTCTGCGCAACAGCGCAAACCAGAGGGAATGTGTTTCAGGCCATGAAAGAATGACAGAAGGTCTCAAATACACCCAATCTCACCCCAACCCAGAGTTCAAGACTTCTGGGGACTGTGGCACGATGCAGAGCTGTCAGTGGATGTGTCTGCGTGTTTATGTGTGTGTATGTACGGGTTTATGTGCCTGCCTCTACGTATGGATGTGACTCTTTAAGTAATTCATATAATGTTTGTATCTTCTGGGCCAAAGAGGCTTCCCCAGCCATGGGGACAAGAGTTCTCTAGGTGTTCAACCTTGCATTGCCACCTTCTTCTGCCTCCTCTTTGGCTTCCCCAGGAGGCACCTCTCTACAAGGCTGTGTGGAGACGTGTCGTTGGAGTGAGAGTTAAGAGGTCACAGTGGGTCAGGCCCATCCGAACTGTTCCAATGTGTTAAAAGGCGTCACACGCAATCCATTAGGTTTTGACAGTGGGCTAATGTTTCAACCAGGAAAAGACGATGCTATAAAAAAGAGATATCCATTGCATGACTGCTGAGTACAATGTGTAAAACATTGTACTTGGAGATGTAAGATGTGCATGTTATACAGACACAGATTTTCTTATGTAGGGGAATATGTAAGGGATAATATACTGCCAGCCAGCCATTTTCATAAAATAAACCCCGACAGAGTGATCAGGACTCTAATGTGAAGTGGAAAGTAATACAAAACTCAAAAATTACCATGTGAGGGTTTATTTAAGATGTGCACCTGGCTGTGCATTATCCCACTGATTACACAGATACTTATGAAAGAAAGCAATAATTTGACTCAAAATATTAATTTTGAAAATATGTTATTGTGCTTCAAGACTAAAACCAATACTTAAAAACCTAGAAACCAATATGACTTAGTCCATAGGTTGTATTTGAGTCCATAAAACCTAGAATTGGATGGCTAGATGTATGAGTGGCGTTGCAGCTAGCATACATGTTGTGGTCCACCTTCTGCTGTACTGTTCTTGTTGTTTTCCTCTAGTTTTCTTTTCTGGTGATAGCTTGGCCTCCAACCATGAAATAAACATTTTATGTATATTTCTTTAAATAAAGTCATATCCATGTTGTAACAACTATTTGACTCCAGTAGGTGTCGTTGTTAGCAAGCTTCATTAACGGAAGTAAATGGGCAGAGTGATATATTAAACCTGTGTGGAGTGACAATCCATATAAATGGTCAATTATTCATCATTATTCAGATGTATCAGACCACAGAATACTGAGATTTGCCAATCAGAATTGAGTGATCCACAGAGCCGTGTAATAAAAATGAATGAATGAATGAATTTTCTTCTTTCATCGATAATTGCTGGTCTTAATGTGCAGAGAGAGATAACTTATGATGGAATTTTCCTCTAGACAGAGAAGATCTCTCTTTGACAGTGTTTGCCCACCTATTAAATCAATGCACTGTTGTTAGGCTGCATCCTGTACAGTGGTTTTCACCATTGTTGCTATTACATAACCTGCATGTGGTACAGGCACAAAAGGAATGGATGGATGAGGTTAGGTTTAATAGGGGAATGGGATTGGTCGCGGCAAAACAAGCACTATAGGACGTCCCCTGGTTTGTGGCGATTGAACCCTGCAAACAGCAGGATTTACGCCACTAGGAAATTAGACGATTGCCTAGGAGAATGTAGGGCAACAGGCTGACCGACTGTGAACTCAGTGGGGAAGAGACCATCAGTCAGCCCAGACTGAAGCCCTCTGCTGTGCCAAGGAATCATGGATCTGTTGTCCTACAGAGCATTCCCAAGCTGTGAGGACATGGAGAAAACATGTAGTTGTAAATAAGTTGTAAATAAAAGCTTTTGTTGTGGAGCTAAATTTATCTACTCTGAAGTCTCCTATATCCCCCTCTTGATTTGCATTTTTTTTTAATAACGTCAATTGTCTTGACACTTAAGCTCCTTGCTACTTACTGCTTATAGTGATGATGATGTATGATTAAGCTTGTTCTATAGTTTCACCAAGGCAGTGGGCAAGGGCAGTGTATGCACATATGGAAATCTAATAGATAGTATGAACATATATGCCTCAATACTTGAGAAATGCTGTCATATATTTTGCATATCCAGTCATATATGAACTAAACATATACACCCCTCTGTATATGGTGATCTATGTGTTGTGCATATATGTTGAACATATATATGAAAGATATGTGCATAACTTATTGTCCTTACATGGGCAGATATGTGTACCCATACCTGTTAAGCATATATATATATATATATATATATATATATGAGAGTGGCGGCTGATGACTCAGTAATAGCATGCATGTTAGTCATATATGTGTATTATATATGAAGCTTGAATATGTTCCCTACGTGGGTGTGCATATATATATGCATATATGTTATGTATGGAAATCCCAATATGTGTCTAAGAGGAGTTATTTATGAAATTCAGAAATTCTGTATTCGTGTTTATTTATTTATTGTTTGTTCATGTCCAGTGTCAGTTTAGTATGTGTTAAAGATCTGGGTCAGATAGCAGTTGGAAATAATTTGTACTGTTGGTTTCAAACTACATGGAGTACCAGCTTCGTGCTGTTACCACATGAGGATAATTCAGTTCCAGGGCTGTCAGTTACTGAAAACAACTGTGAGTGATTTACTGTTGATCACTAAGCCTCCAAATACTATGGAGGCTTTTTCTGACTCAGTGGTTTAGAAGTGATAGCAGCACACCTATTTTCAGTGGAAGAACTCTATCTTACTGTTCATCAACATTGACTAACATGCCCAAGGTCACGGGAATGACATTTGAGTTCTTCAGTTTTGAGTGGTGTTCCACTTTCCATGAGTGAGGAAAAGTTCCAAACACGCTCCCAGAACATTTTATGTACAGAGATGGACCCTCCTGTAACTTTCATTCATTTTATGAATGAAAGCAGCAGTTAAACTTAAAGTCCTTCCTGACCTCTCCACAAAAAAGCTTACTTCAGTCAAAGCTTATAGTTCCTGTTTTAAAGCAGCGAGATGCTGTCACTCACATCCACTCATCCACTCAGTGTGGATATAATGAACGACAAAGAAAAACATCTTAGAGCACTGTATCTAAACCAGCGGCTGTGGAACAAACGCTCTCACTTAGGGAAAGAAAAACGAAGAGGGCGGACAGATGCCAAAAGAAGCTGAGCTTAAATCAATGCAATTTCCTCCCTTCACGTCTCTGGCCAAAAAGACCTTTTGGAGTTTTCCAGCTTTTTCTCTTTTTTTTATTCTTTCTGCTTTGAGATATACTGTAAATCGCAATGCACATTGAACGGCTGAGCTAGCAAGAGGAAGGGAGGGGTTGTGGAGGGGCATATATTTGTCTGTCTGCCAGTGTGCGTCCGCTTGTGTTTTTCTTAGATCAGGACACAGGCATAAAAATCTAGTGCATTTCCTTCACTTCAGGAAGCACTTTCATAACTTCAAATATAATAATTTCCTCTCTGGAAAGACGCCGGGGATTATCCATGTGTATTTGGCTTTCATTTATCTGTTTTTTTCCCCTGAAAGAAAAGGATTGGAGAAAAAAGGGGGAGCTCACAGATAGTAAATAGTTGGACCTCTGGCCTCTGATCCTAAATGAGTTTTGATAGGTGTGGTGAATTCAGTTTCGGCTCAGGGATTATGATTTACCGCCTCTCTGGTAAAGCTCCAGGAAAGCAGCGCTCACATCCTCTGCCTTTTTTCCTGTTCATTTTGGCCTTTCTTGATGGTAGCAATACTGCAATATATAAGCAATACTGACTATATAAGGTATGCAGAGAATCCCTCCCTCCTCTCACATAAGCTAGGAGGAGGCAATGGACATGTGTAGCATAGTTCATTTGTATTGAAATGGACTGATAAGAATATTATGAAGAAACATGCAAAAGGCAAAGAGATTTATTTGAAAATAGAGAAGGTCCAGTCATGGGGGAAGGTTTATGTGCTTGCTGAAAGCAGGAAAATTTTAGTCTGAAGTGACAGAGTCAGTAAGTTATTAACACAATAGTGAGTATCTCTTATATTCCAAAAGTATATGACTTCATCAGTGAAAAAGTTGAAGAAATGATTGAGCAGGAAGTGTAAAATTTCAGGTGATGTTTATGTGAGGAGTGACCAGGAAGGCCATACTGACAAGAATTCATCTTTGGGGTCCCATAGATTTTGATCCATTTTACCATCACAGTTAATTTGAAAGTTTGACTGATATGTCTGTGAGACAAACTGCAAGATTACAGTCCTTGTCTTTTTAAGCAGGATTAGTGTCGTAGTCAAGTCAAAATTGTAAGGACATTCAACATTTGATGTATCTTTTGCTTTTGCAAAAGAAAGAACAAACAAAAAAGACAGAAAAGGAAATCACAAAATTCTGCAGATAGAGACACTATAGTTAAGCTGCTGAAAAATGCCAGCAACACACTGGATGCATAACTTTGACCCATCCATTCTTGATCCAACCACCATGGCTGATGCTTTGAATTATAATGTTTACTCGCTGCGGTCCCCCATACTCTAACCCCAAATTTGTGGCTTCCTCTCATGCCCTCCACAGCTGACCAGTTGTTTATGTAGTTTTGAACTGCCATAAGGGCGGCTCAGTTTTCATGTGGTATTGGGTACCAACGTGGATCAAATACTATTTGCAAATAATAGAGGAAGAGTGAGATATCTGGTCCCAAGACAGTCGATTATAAGCAGAGACATTACGTCAGTTTGTGCTGTGGCAATCAGAGTGGTGAGTAAAGCAGACGGAGAGAGGCCTAATCTGTCCCACAGGGAGACGCCTCGGCCGGGCACCTCGGAGTCAAGAGTGGGCCCTGCTGGTGGGGAAAGAGCCTGCTGAGAGCCAACATAGCACCCAGATCTGTGTCAGACGCTAAATGCAAATACCGCTTACAATTTATTTTCAGATGGAGTAAAAAACGGCGGGGCTGACCACATCGATGTCAGTCATAGAAAACTGCATTAAAATGTCTTTAGAATAGGTGACTGTCGTAACTTTCTGGAACTCATTGTATTGCTTTATGCAACAAAACCCACCTATCCCAGGTCCACAGTATTTAAACATACACACTCATACACCTCATACATTTGCAATTTATATCTATTGGCTGTCTCTGGCCTGTCAGGCTGTAAGAGGCTGAAGCTAATTTAAAGAACGGTGGAGAGTTATGATTGTGCAAGTATGTGTAAGTGCCCATACTCGTATGTGTGCATATGGTGTGAAAGAGATACACCACAGTGTGTGTGTGTGTGTGTGTGTGTGTGTGCACATGATTAACGACTGACTGTAAATCACACAGCGAGCGGAACCAGTGATGGCAGCATGTGTAGCCACCTTAACACATCTAGGCTTGGCAGCTGCTTTATTCTTTAACGAACATACAGATCTCTCGCTCTCCCTCTCTCTCTCTCTCTCTCACACACACACACACACACACACACATTAGAGACAGGTCAAATTATCCTTATGACATATCAGGTTTATTGGACACACATGGCGTCTTCCTCTCTCTGCTGTTCTGCAGTGTATTTACCAGGGAAGCAGTTGTCAAAGACTTTATTATCTAGACAACCAAATAATAAAACACAGAGCAGAGTTAACATACAGCTGAGGGAACATAAGTTTGAGGGAACACGGACCAAGAGAACATTGGTATGTTGCCACCAATTTCTCCAATGCTTAAATAACTTAAATAAGCCAAGATGTGGCCACAAGATGTGTTATGTTATTTTTTGAAAGATTTTTTTTTTGGGGGGGGGGCTGATTAAATAGCA
>OMKZ01051080.1:0-29988 GCA_900302535.1 Neoniphon sammara | reverse complement strand
CGCACAGCGCTGCAGCAGGAAGTCAGCCCTGTTCTCTAACCCCTTTCTCTCCTCTCCCCTGCTTCTCTTTTCTCCCTGCTCCTGACACCCCTATTCACACCCTCTCTCCCCCTCCGCTTCCTCTTTCTCCCTCTCTCTCTCTCTCTGCTCTGGCTCTCACCTCTCCTCTGCCAGGCGTGAGAGCAACCTATGCGTGGAGAGCTGTAGCCGAAGAGGAAAGAGGCCAGCTCTGTGAAGAGAGGGATCAGGAACGAGCACCGGGACAGGCTCTGGCTTTGCTTGCTTCTCCCCGGCCAGGGAGAGCTCGTCATGGAGGCCCTGGTAAGGGAGAGGGAGCTTTCGCTGGAGGACGAGCCCCTGCCTCCCCCTACGCTCAGCCCAGCCGTGCCTCACTACGTCACGCTGGGGTTGACGGTGGTGTACACTGTCTTCTACTCCCTGCTCTTCATCTTCATCTACATCCAGCTCTGGCTGGTCCTGCGTTACAAACACAAACGCTTCAGCTACCAGACTGTGTTCCTGTTCCTGTGCCTGCTATGGTCGGCACTGCGTACTGTGCTCTTCTCCTTCTACTTCAAGAACTTTGTGACGGCCAACACACTGGGTCCCTTTCCATTCTGGCTGCTCTACTGCTTCCCTGTCTGCCTGCAGTTCTTCACCCTCAGTCTCATGAACCTTTACTTTGCACAGGTAGGTGGACTTTAATGGTGTTTAAAGGTGCACTGGGTTTCATGTATCGTGCACTATGTCACTTTTCTGTTACTACTGAGTTTTGGCAAGGACTCACAATACACTGTAAGAACTGACTGAAAATGTATAAATTAAGGTTAAAATACAACATACTGCAATACACCTGGGTAGATTTATAAAATATAGAACATATTATACTGTATGATAAATCGGGTGACAGATTGACTCAAAATAACTAAATTCAACATTCCCATTCCATTTTATTTAAACACAATTAGCAAGCACTTAATTATCAGTGCACTAAAATGTAGACATCATAACATTGTATGAAAATGAAGTGCAAAAATGATACATATCAGTACAAAAGGCTAGAGAATGGACACAGTACTGCGAAAACTAATATCGCTCAGCTCGATGTTTCTTTGCACAGCTATATTTTCTGCACCTATATCGCTGTCCTGGCTAGCATTGCATTCTGAGAGTTGAGTCTAAAGAGATCTGTAGAGATTGGAGAAACCAATGCTTTTCTTATTTCTGGATACACAGGACTGTTTGTCAGGTAAGTAACACAACCACCACTTTAAGGAAGGACTGGGCGATATGTTGATATTATAGCGATATCGTGATATGAGACCAGATATTGGGTCTTGGATATCATAATATTGGCATAAGTATTGTCTTTTCCTGGTTTTAAAGGCTGCATTACAGTAAAGGGATGCAATTTTCTGAAATTACTAGACTGTTCTATTATTTGCCTCCTCCTGTGCGGTCATTATCCACATAATGATTGTTTATCAAAAAAATCTTGTGTAATCTTATGAAAGCACCAATAGTCACCCGTACAATATCATCACAATATTAAGGAATTTGATAGATATTTCAAAGATAACATGATATTTGATTTTGTTCGTATCGCCCAGCCCTACTTAAGATGAGCCACACTGACATTGTTTAACACTGAGGGGGCCTTGGCTAAAATGTGAAATAGTTATGGATTGCCTCAGATTAAACAGAACTATACACTGATTGATTGATTATTTAGAGATTGAATAATTAAATCAAAGCTTGTTGAGCCTTATATGTTAAGAATTACACCTCTTATGTGGGCCATATTCAAATGAGGGTCCCACCTGTGAAAGCCCTGCAAAGTTTACCATTTAACATAACCTAAAGTCACTGACATCATGACACCTGACAGCAAGAATTTTACCTTCCAAAAACTGTCAGGTAAATATTGTGCAGTGCTTCAATACTGATATAAAAGTATATTCTAGTGTAATGTGTTATGTAATCCAAACAGTTCTTCTTTAGCTTCTACCTAATGCTTATTTTTAGCACAACTCTGCTGTGCTGATTTTGAGTAACAGTTGGAAGAGGAGACAAGTGGAGCACAAAGCTTTACACTTGGCACCGTGACGTCTACCAACTGTGCATCTTCACTTCAAACTCGGCTATTTTGGACACGCAGGTTCCTGTTTCAGAAGAATGCCTTGGTTTTTATGAAGAGTCAGAATGCAGAAGTGAAAATGGCCTCTCAAAACAGCATGACGCATTTGCATGATGCAACGTTTATTTTGTTGTCACAGGTTGTTTTCAAGGCAAAGTCAAAGTATGCACCAGAGCTTCTGAGATACAGGTAAGAGCAGTCATAAGAAAATCCTATGGAGAGGAAAGCATTAATCAACATATTTCTATTATTACGTATATGTTTTTCAGCAGAATTATTATTATTTTGTAATTCATTTATATAAGATATTTTTTACTATAATATAGGCAGAAAATATAATGCAGGATCAACATAAATAGCTAAAAATTAAAGTATTAAATGAAATGTGTACTGTAACAACATCCAGGTTGTCTGTAATAACACTGTGCTTCTCTGTTTTCATGACTTGGCACCCAGGCTGCCCCTCTACCTGGTCTTCCTCTTCATCAGCCTGGTGTTTCTGGTTGTCAATCTGTCATGTGCCCTGCTGGTGAGGACGTCCTCTGCAGAAACACAGACCATCGTGCTTGTGAGGGTAGCGATCAATGACACGCTCTTTGTCCTGTGCGCTGTCTCACTCTCCCTGTGCCTTTACAAGATTGCCAAGATGTCACTGGCCAACATTTACCTGGAATCCAAGGTAAGCAATACACCGTGGCACTGCAGTGAACATTTAACAGATAAGGAACAAATAAGATAAGAACAAATAAGATTAGACACTAATTTAATGATTTTACCCAATGGCTAAGTTCCTTAGGTATTTATTACATTTGATTTATTTGCACTTTGAATTTTGTAGTTTGTCTGGTGACCCTTGATTTGTCTGTCTGTATTCTATTCTATTCAATGCTATGCTATTCTATTCTATTCTATTCTATTCTATTCTATTCTATTCTATTCTATTCCATTTTAGCTGTGGATTTGCTTTCTGAAATCACCATAAAATGGGTTGTGTGTGAAACTATATTTGGTGCAAATGAAGTCAAAGACTACTGTGCCCTGCATATGGCACCCTTGTGTGAAGATGCACTTTTCCACATAATCTATGCTGTACACATAGGGAGTGTTACCTAGCAACACGGTGCCCTTCTTGTGCATGACTGAGTATATTGTGTGCATGTGTAGGCTTGACGAACAGCACAGTTGAATCGCCATTTCTTTTTTATTGGTGTCTCAGTTACCAACAGCATGACAGACAGGCACTGAGATAAAGAAATATCCATAAATGAAGGTTTTTATCCCACTGTCACCTCTAATGTATGACTCAATCCTTAAAAAATACAGCTAACCCAATATCAAGCTGAGTTTTTCTTTCATCTTGCAAATCATTTTATAAGATTAGGTCTCACATTTTCCTAAAGGTGGATGTCAGATTATCTCATTTTACAGTGAAACTCTTAAATCTGTGCAGGGGACATCAGTGTGCCAGGTGACAGCTATAGGAGCCATCGTCATCCTCCTGTACGCATCCAGGGCCTGTTACAACCTGGTTGTGTTGGCTCTGTCTAACAAGAGTATTAACTCTTTCGACTACGACTGGTATAATGTTTCAGACCAGGTAAGCCACCAAAAGTCAAATGTCATAAATGCTCTGATTGATTTACATATATATATAGATAGATAGATAGATAGATAGATAGATAGATAGATAGATAGATAGATAGATAGATAGATAGAAAATAACCAATGCTAATTCCAATGTTTATGTTTATGTTGCTGATATTATGTGCTGATTTTCTGATTCTTTAAATTTGAAAATTACCATGCAAAAAATACTGTTTTTAATGAAATGTTTGAATAAATAAAATCAACAAAAATAATATTGCAAATCTAAAATAAAAAGATGAGAGAGATACAATACACCATTTAAGATCATTTAAGCAATGCGGAAAAATGAATACTTTTTGGAAATTATTCCTGATTTTTGTTAATATTGGTAGTTCTTTTCCTCATGATGATCACCCACTGGAAATCAGAGTTTACACACATTTTCACTGACCACTGCATCACTAGGTAAACAGGCAGGCTGCTGGAGTCCTGTGTAATAATGTGTTGAATGTTTTCTTCCAGGCAGACTTGCAGTCAACTCTGGGTGATGGTGGCTACATCGTCTTCGGGGTGATCTTGTTTGTATGGGAGCTGCTCCCCACTTCTCTGGTAGTTTTTTTCTTCAGAGTCCGGCGGCCCAATCAAGACAGGGTGAGCTGAGGGATTACTGTACCATGTTTTACTTGACATGAACAAATTATGTGAACTTATATCCTGTATCCTCAGTTGCTGTCATATTTCAATATCTTCCTAAATACTTGATATTTAATGATTAATGTCTCCATTATGTCTGACTGGTCTACAGAGCGGCTCAGGGCTTCCAGGTCATGTCTTCTCCTCTAGGGCTTACTTCTTTGACAACCCACGGCGCTATGACAGCGACGATGACCTGGCATGGAGCATCATCCCTCAAAACATCCAAGCCAGGTGAAAAACTACAATATCCTGAACAAAACATTGTACAGGAATATGGTAAAGGCCAAGTATATTAGAGAAGGAATCTCTCAGTCTTGAAGATCTTGTACAATGGTTATAACTCAGTCAGGAGAAGTTTAACACTGATTTCCAACACAAGGATTTTTTATTTTATTTTTCTCCAGTTATTGATGATTAGATTGTAGCTTGTAAGAGTATGTAGGAGTGAGAACGTAAACTTCCTTATAATTGTACTTTCCACAGTATTTTTCATTTCTTCTTTGCGGAACAAATGTCCAGTGCTGTAATTTCCACATTCAGCAACACTAGAGGCATGAAAAGTCCCTTACGGGATATGGGACACCTCATAATTAAGCATACTGCTGACCAATCAGAGCATTCACTAAAACTGTTTTTTTCCAACATGAACACCAGAAAGAAGATTTGAATTCAAATTTTTTTGGACAATCAGAGGGAAAGTTTTTCAAAGGGCATAAGTCCCAGTTTCCACAATGGTGATTGGTGAAAAGAACTTCACACTTACAAATACTTTGTTAAATCATGAAATCAAGAAATGTACTTCTTAATGCACTGGATCTTTAAAGCAAAAGTGAACTATGATGGAGTGTTGGGTTGTACAGTTACCTAGACGTCCACATGGTGGCGAAATATCCTCATTAGCTGCTCCGTGCTTCATGGGCTAGAAATCCAGAAGGCTGTCTCTTCAGCACAACAGGTCCCAAAATAACACTTTTAGCACATAAACAAATGCAAACAAAATGGATTATGCCTATATAAAAAACAAGAAGTCCCGGTACCCTTTTTTTCCCCTGTGTAATTACAATTATTTGAAAAAGTACTATCAGGTTATGTCTTCCTGGCAGAAACCCAGCCAAATCCACTTTCCAATTCCAATAGAAAAATAACAAGAGTTATTCATCTTTTTGCTTTTAAATTGGCATAATATACTTTGCTGGGATTCATTTATGTACTAAAAGTATGGGAGCTCTTATGCTGCACTATGGGGATATTTCACCACCATGCAGACTCAGATCACATCCAGGTAAACAGGTATATAACCCAACACTCTACTAAAGATCAATTTTGCTTTAAGATTAAAGGACATTGCTTTACAACACGATTTAATGGATGTTTTGTTATTGCTGTTGTTGTTTTTTTTATCCCAGTTTGTCTGCTGATGGTTATGAGTGGGGGAGCCGAAGCAGCAGCATCAATGCCTACATCGGGGAGGACGCTCACCACCTCCCTCCACCCCCAGAGGAGCTGAACCCTTATTGACAGGAGTCCCCCGTGACTCCCTTTGACCTGTGGCTGTTATTTGCACACTCTTCCTCATTGATGATCTTTAAAGCGGTCAGACTGAGGCACATGGGGCTGAATTTTGCCCCTCATCTTGATACATTCTATTTTCTATTTTGTCTAGAAAACGGAGTTAACTGACTTTTCTCATGGCCAGTATCTGTACATGAAAATCCTCTTATGGAGCATTCATTTGCACACTCTTTGTACAAACGTGTTTTCTGATTCTGTCTACTCTTTGAAGTTTTTCACTGTATAGTTTGTGAGAATACTGCTTAATATATTTCTCAAACTTTTTATGTAATATGTGCTGTATTATTTTAATGTACTGCATATGGACACCTGTACTCTTTCATATAAATGCGTTTATATTTAGATGAGAGATTAATTCAGTTCATAATAAAGACTGTTTATATGGTGTGAAAAAAAATCCATTAATTTTCAATACTGCTCATTTTTTAGGAAACTTTCTACATGGCAAGAAGTTCAGTTATCACTCCTAAACAGCAATTCATGTGGACATATTCTTGGACGTTGCTGCATTGTAAAGATGCCTTTTCTATACATTACAATAGTTTTACAAATATACTGACGGTAAAGTTTTATTTAAAGAGTTTGTCTTACAGGGGAAAACCTTCCACTTAACAGAATTATAGGCTGGTATTGCATCAAAAATATATGGATGTTTATCTTTGCCCTTTAAAGAATTATAGACTATTGCATTGATTTTTACTGATTAATTCATATATTAATTTACAAATATATGAAACTAAACATTAGCAAAGCAAGCAGAGAAAATGGTGCAACACATCGGTAAAAGGAAATACAAAGAATGAAATTTTAAAGGCCTCTTTAAGTCATTTTATACATTAGCAGATCAATTCTGCAATTCAATAAAAACCAAACTATTGACTCGTGTTATTGCCACTGATTTTATAAATGTCAACTATTGAGCATATAATAAGCAATATTAATTTGTTACTGAACCAGACTGTAATTGCAGCAGCACAGAAAATACTCCATATAACTGCTAAATGCTAGTTGGGTCAAATGACTTGATTGAAGAAAAAGAAATTTAACAGTATAATTTTGTCCATGCTTATCAAAATGATAGGCCTCTTTTTCACAAAGGGCAACACTAGTGGCCATTTGGCCTCTAGATTTTTTTTTTTTTTTTTTTAAGATATAAAACTTCCTTAAAGGTCCTAAACCAGAACATATTTATGAACTGGATTTTTACAGATATAGAAGTGGTTGTCTGAGGAAATCACATTTTATGGTATTTTATCAGTATATTAATACTGATGGACAAGAAAACCAGTGTTTTTGGAGGGCAGCACGTAGTCTTCTAACAAAAGTGTGAAAAACTGCTTGCCAGTGAATGCGAGCTGTCAAATTCAGCACTACAGGAGCACAGCGCTGTGAGCCTCCTGCAGAGGGCAGTATGAAACAACAAATGCTGCCAACAGGGTGCAAGGCAAAGCAATGCAGACTGCATACTCCAACTGAGAGGACTGAGAGATGCTGCGTTTTTTCCCGAGAAGTTTAAGCGAGACCAAGCTCTTAAATAATGTATGTGTGATGAGGTATGCATGATGTATAATACCCACAAATGGCACGGATAGCTTTGTGAAGTCAGGCAAATGAACACAAACTCAAACCAGAGGTACTTTCAGAAAAAGGGTGTTTTTAATTCAGATCACTCCTCATGTTATCGAAACTCAAGCATGTTTTACCATAGCTTATAACAGCTTATTCCATGTGAAAAGCATTAACACATCAAGCATATGCAGAACACTGTACCTTTAAGGAATTAACTGCAAAAACCAATATGTGAAAGATGAAGAGTCTTTGAGCTTGATTCCTGCCTTGAGTTATTCTCTAAAAATGTCAGCTTTTAACATAAGCATTCTTCACCAAAAAGGTGAAAAGGAAAAACAAAAAACAAAACAAAAAAACAAAAAGACAGTCCCTTGCAGCACAATGTCATGACATTCAAGGTCAGCTGGGTTGCCCAGATCTGTTGAAAAGTGAATATAAATCACTGTGTATTTGTTTTCCTTTCTCCATACACATGAATCTTCCACCCACTCTAGCAGAGTCCGCTCTTCTGCCATGCACACACTCAAACACACACTCGCACGCATACGCACACACACAAGCATACACACTCGCTATTGTAGGCCACTTTCTCAAGACAGAGCACTTAATGGCTGTTTGTAGGGAACTTGGGCTTCTCACTAGCTGGGATCTGATGGTTTGTTGAGCTCCACCTTCACTCCTTTCTCACCAGCACCTGGACACACAAAAGGAGAGAGAAAGAAAAGCCACCCACTTGTGTTGTAATTGTGCACTACATGGAAGTGGATAAAGTCAATAAACACACAAAATGATGGTGTAAAAAAGCATAGAAAACACACACACTGTAAGCCTGAGATAACAGAAACAGGATGAGATGCTTTGCACATCAAAGCCTACCTGTTAAGTATTTCTCTTTAGCTCTGGCTCGCTCGTCTGCGTCAAAATACCACACCGTGATGGCATACCTGCGTAGACAGAGTTGGCAATCACAAGGAGAAGAGATCTGTGCGTCACAACGGGGCAGAAGGAACAGCTCGCCACAAAATCCAACACAACAAAAACATATTTTCCTACTTCTCCCTAGTGGAATCTATCTACATAGTTTCTGTGCAATTTGGGGAGGTTTTAAGTCTGATGCAATCTCCCCTGTCTCCTGGCATCTCAATACAATGCCAAAGAACACTGATGTATTCATCCGCCTCTAATTCGTACTGGTTGGGGGCGGATAGATAGTTTGCCCGTGTTCTTTGGTAGGTAATAGTTCCCAACAAAACTCTTTGCCCCCGCGGGCTGTGATTTATGCAGAGTACCTATGTCATTTTTTGTGAAAAGAGGTGTTTGTGGAAGAGGAGTTTTTCACCTGTATATTTTTAATGGTTTGGACTCCACACAACAATACCCATCCACCCCCAATTCACTGGGGTGAAGGGAGATGGGATCTCAGCAGGCTGGAAATCTATCTGGATAGATAGACTGCACTAGGGGTGAGTGGGAAAATATCTTGTTTTAGTAATTTGGGTGAAATTAGAGATGTCTCAAGCAGTGATACTATCTGCTGATGTCAAATTTCAAGAAACCTAACGGTACTAGTTTTATCCAGTATCGGTAGTACCGCCTGGTACCGCATTTGTGAGTAACTGACCTAGCTCCGCTCTGCCAGGCGAGCCAGTAGGCTGACCAAGCGCACCCGCCCACCAACATAAGAACACGGGAGAGCAAAGCACATGCAACCAAACAAATGGCGAGCGGTACTCTTCCTGCTCCTCTAAATTTGGAAATAATAATGTATCAAGATTTTTTTTATTCTAAGGATACATGTCTTTGATGCACTTAATGCCTAGCTGACAGTGTCCTCCATATTTTTGCCTAATTTATTTTTACTTAATTATGTACACGAAATCCTGTTTAATACGTAGTTGGTTTTTATGCTGCATATAATTGAGTAATGCTTGGTTACGTTAATTTAATTTATTGTTCATAACTTTTATAACTAAGCACAAATTTATTGAAATTGGTATCAAGAATTGCAGATTTTTTGTGTTATTAGCATTGACTACCAAAATTCTGTTATTGTGTCATCCCTGGGTGAAATGTTCCTTCAACATGCAGGTGTGTGTGTGTGTGTGTGTGCGTGCGTGCGTGCGTGAGACCTGGCATGCGGGACGCTCACCTGGTGGCGTAGGCGGGCTGGACCTCGTGAGGATTTCGTCTGTCTGACCAGAACAGCAGCAGCCGGTCAAATTTGGGCTCGATGTCGGCAAACTGGGCCTTTCCTTCTGGGAAGATTCGAAGAAGGCCACCGTGTTCCTGGAAGACCAGAACAAGAAGAAACAACCTCATTGTGTATACAAACCAGGACAAAGCAAGCAGGAAGGTAAGGAGAAACTGTTGGAAGCGAACACCAAGTTAAGCCTTTGCAATGGAGCTTAACATGTTTTGGCATCTGCTTTCCACCCACATTAAAAAAAATAAGTAAGCATTCAGGGTGGTGCAAGACCTTTGAAACTTAAGTACCCAATAAACCGCATATATTACTTGTGTATTATATCATAGAGAAGCCCTTCAAATATACAGCACATGTGAGGCTTGTTAAATTATAAACATAGGACGACAATGTTAAGGAAAAGGGTTGTCCAGCTCCAAGGACTAGGAGGAAAGCTCAGGATAGGAAACAGCAGCGGGGGACGGCTTTCCTGTGGAGGGATGGGAAGAATAACCCACAGGAAAAGTGTGCTGGCTGGATAAAGGACCTGGAGAGTGAAAAAGCAGATTGCAGCAAGTGTGGCGGTTCAACTCTCACACAGCTGATATGATAGGCCCCTCTCTTCACACGCATAGTAGCAGAGGAAAAAGGTTCACACCCGTTATCGGAGTAACGTTATCCCAGCATTTACACAATTATGAATGAGGGGAATACCAGCGGTGGAGGGGCCGTGGGGTCAAAGAAGACAGGAGTCAACGTTTTTCTGATTATTAACAAAGGTGCCATTGAATTTTCGCAATTATTTGTATGCACGTATAGCCAAATTGGCTGCAACATTCAGTGTGCAGCCCTGTGAATGCTGTTCGATAGATTATAGTAAACACAGGATGTCCTTTGCCCACTGGCTGTCCTGTGACCCTTTGACCTACATTAGCCGACAGCTGACCAAACTCTGACCTACAATATGCTGGGTGTGATGGGTATGAGCAGTGGAACAATTAATTACCCAATTACCCCAAATTGGCACTAAAATTGACTTCTGACATCTGGATTGGGAAAAAAATGTTCACTATTAGCAACTTCAGTCAAGTCAAAAACAAAGTCCCGCCTAAAAAAAAAAAAACACTTAGAAAATGCTCAATTTTTGCTTTTCATCTGCAGTGTGGCTGATGCAGACAGCTAGGTAGAAACTGATTTGTATGATATGGTAGCTAAACTGGTATAGATGCTGGTATGAATCCTCCAGCAAGTTTTGAGATCACAGTGTTATGAATGCAAAGCAAACAGAGACAGAGCTTTATCTAAAAAAGCCACGACTCCCACTCAACCAAAATCCGCCCCGGTGGTGGCAGGGGAATGAAAACTGTTGCAAGAGACTCAGTGTCCTTGCCAATCGGTATCTTGCCATTCCTGCCGCCTCCATGCCCACTGAGAGTATTTTTCACCACAAAGAAACACACTTCACCCTAAGATATGCTTGTTTTCCTTCAACCAGAGCAAAGTTCAAATATTAAGTTATGATTCTGAATTTTTCTGTTTGTTCCAAAGCTGTTAGATTTTAGCCGTTGCAGTAAAGGGAAACATTTACTCTAACTTGCTCATGATGTGAGACATGTGACTACAAATAAAAACGAACACCTAATTTTATTTTAAAATTCATGTCATTATTTGTTGGGGCGGTAGAATTATGACAAAAGTGACAATCATGATCATTTTGCAAAATTCTGTGATCACAACTATCAATCATGATTTTTTCTCGATTTCTGGGGACAATGATTTTTATTACACTTTTGCATGTTTTTCAGTGCAGTTTTTTTTTCAAAGTAGAAGCAGCTAAAGAGTCTAAAGAGTTTTCACTCTTCCTGCGCTCTTCTTATTGTGATCCATATTTATAGAATAAAAAATTAAAAAAAGAAAAAAAATGAAGATTTGATGCTGGATTCATATCTGCCATAATCCAAGGTAAGGATTAATACAGAGGCCCAATCCAGATGTCAAAAGAATGATGTACCAGCCCACAGATGGTGACATCAGGCAATGTCATCATAAATCAAACAGGCAACACATTTCACTAATTACCTAACTGAAATGTTACAGGGTTGAGTGTGTGAGTGCAGGTATGTGACTGGGGTAATCAAGGTCTCCTCCTATCACAGATGTCTTGTTGAGCGGGGCCCAGAACACCTCCAGGCAGCTTAACAGTGACTTCTGGCATCCTGGACCACTCAACACACCCATTCTCAACACCCAATAGAGCTTAGGTAATTTCTGCGACGCCGTGCTAATCCACGGTTCTGATAAGAACACATTTGGAGCAGCTGAGGGCATGTTCTTCTCCACATCACGTTGTAAAACTGCGGGTAAATAACTGGAACAATTGAACACGAACATTCCAAAGCTGTGTCATTCTCTCATGGAGCCTTGGTATCCAGGCAACCAAGTTCTATAAAAGAGAGCTCACCACATGCCCGATCAAACAGCCAATCAGAGACAAGATAACATATCCCCGTGTCCAACAGGGTGTCGGGAACATGGCTCGTTGGAATAATTAAGGCCTGGGAGTGAACGTGACATGTGAGATCATGTAAGAGCTTTCCTGATCAGAATAAGGACAGTAAGACTCACCTCAGTCCTAATATATTTAAGCCCATTTACTATGATTCATCACGTTATCAATTCATCACCATAGTTTTTAGAATACGTTTTTCCTGCCTTCCAAGCAGCTAATCGTTTCCATTTGTATCAGTACGGTATGAAAATCCCCTTGCAGAGACTTGAAACTTATTTTGAGATAAGTAACAAATCACAGTGAACCCCGGGTCACTCTGTCCTCCCGGGTTTACTTTTGTCCGAGTTTCTTTAGCGTTACATAATTATATAATGTTTAATGTCTGCATTGATTTTAAAAGTCTTTGCGTTTTCTGGTGTGTTCACATGCTAGTGGAAAACCATGTCATCTGGGACTTCAAAGTTAGCTGCCAAACAGCACTGCACTCGTGCTATTTGGTCAGAAAATCAAACCCAGAAAACAAACAGTGAGCAAACATGGGAATCATGGTAGCGATAATGTGGATTTTGCTTCTTCTAGCTAGAAAAAAGTTAGTCTGGCTAACGACCAGGTAGGAAATTAATTTTTCCACTTTATTGGTAGCACATGACTGCATCAATTCTCTCTGTTACACTCGGAAAACCCCACATCAGAATGTGCATCTCCACCAGAAAGTAGCCCTTCAAGAAAATATATAATAATATAATTTTCATGACCTCAATTCAAACATCCATGAGCTTGAAACCAGTGAATGAAAGCTAGCTGGTGCACAGAAGAATTTTTAAGTACATTTATCACCTGAATGTTTGAATTTCAAAAAATATAAGAACAGTATGAAAAGAACAAATAGGGAGCTCCATACTGGAATGTTGAGGGGGCAAAAAGCACAGCTATCCACAGCTATTACTAAGAAAATAAAAAAAAATAAAATACTAGAAAGCACTCAGTAGAGCGCATACCTCTGCCCAATGCCACCACCCCTTTCTTCCTCGCTCCATGACCAAACTTTCCACAAAGTTTCATGCAAATCCATAAATAACTTTCAGAGATATCCTGCTAACAAATGGAAAAGGGCAAAAACAACCCACGTGCAACTCGATTGGTGGAGGTAAAAAAAACTCCACACACTGTCTAAAAAAAAAAGTAAAAATCTTATGTGATTGACAGTATGGAGACAAATCTGAGGCACTCTAATGTGGAATGAATGATAAAGCCCTTTTTCATTCATTTCACACCAGGATGCCTTGGATTTTTTCTATGTTTTGTCTATCACATACGATTTACCTTTTTTCAGAGTTTTTGGCGTTTTTATGATATGCTTTAGTAATAATGTCAGGTATGTGTGCAGTCTAGCAGATAGACTAAAACATGCAAAATCATTGATATGCTTCTTGACGTAAACCCTGTTACAAGCCTAAAGGGGTAAAGGTTTAGCTTGCATTAAAAGAAACAGCTGCAAAAACTGCAATTGCATTACCCTGTGCATGTGGTTCAAAAACAACTCCTAAGAACTGGCTTATCAGTTGGGCTTAGATGACAGGCTCCAAAATAAGTAATCATTCAATTTGTTTCAATGCGTGGAATTCCCCCTGAAGACTGCTAATAACCGTCCTCTGTTCAGTGGCACACAATGCCAGAGGAGAGAATTAGGCCTAGCCTGCATTCTACCACACACTATCTTCCACAGGCAAAAAGAGTTTCCTGTAATTAGATAATTCCCTAAGCAGGTCTGGAGGTTGAGTATCTGAGGGAGGCTGGGCGACAGTCTCTCCCGTACCTACGTGTCTTTTTTGCTGTCACCAGCTCCTCCAGCAAACACCAGAAACAACCCTTCCATTTTACAGTTGTTGCATTCTGTTGGTAAGACTATCGTTCTTTCCTGATGTGCAGCATCCTGTTTTTCCCCCATATTCAAGGGGTGAGTTCCTGCTCAGCTCAGCCAATGACCTCTAACTCAAAAAGTCCAAAGGCACGGTGCAGCCGACATCTTAGAGATGCAGCAAACATATAAACACATTATAAGAGACATTAAATGCACATTGTGACTAAGCGCTGGCCTGTGTTATTTTTTTGCTCGTATGTGTGTTAGGGGTCCAAGTCAGACCTGGGACAGGAAGTAGCTTGATGAACCAGATGGGTGAAGAAACCCTCGCAGGCCACTTCAAAGTCAATTCGTTCTACATTTCTCTGAAATAAATAAATAAATAAAAAAATAAATAAATAAATCTAAATATCTATATATCTGTGTGTGTGTGTGTGTGTGTGTGTGTGTGTAAATTCCCTTTTGCAGCCAAACTCATCAAATTCTCTTAAAAAAAAATCATGTGCAAATGCCATCTGACCCATTTCTGATGCAGATGATATGGGACAAATTAAGTGCCAGAGTAACACCTCATTCACTTCCACCTGTCTGTCCACTGTCCACTAAACCTCCTTCATGGGGAGGGATGATGGATGTGTGGAAGGTGGTGTGGGGGCGCTCCCCCCGCCCCCCCTGCCCGGGTGTGGCTGGATTAGCAGGATCCCTGCGTTTTAATGGGATTACAGGCGAAGGAGAGTGGCTGAACGGCACGTACTGACAGCTACCCTCTACAAATCGGCCAGGGTGCAGCGGTAGAGGATAAATCAGGGTGCAGGGGTGATGGCTCCAGCTGAGAGACAAAGACTGGGGCAGGACGAACACACACAGTGCCTATTTCTTCGATTTGATGATATCAATTTACATCAACTTCAGAATAATTTCTAATTACAATTAAATCCATATCTGCAACATATAAAGGAAAATAATCTGACATACACAACACAGTGAGAAAGTTTCAATAGGAATACATTCAGTACTGAGGAATAATCCCCCCACAGCAATCACATACCTTGGCATCCCAATCTTTATTAAGGTAGTATATGCATGTGACGCAACGTCCATCACCATTGGGATTATCCACATGGCGTACGTATCCCGTCCCGTTTCCTGGGTAGCATGCCACCATTGCCTGCAGACAGAAGAGGAGAAAATGTGATTGGTTAAAACTGATCCTTCTTTACCAGAGCATGACTATAAGAAGATATGTTAAAGCCTCAAATGAAACTAAATGAGAACAAAAGTTTTGCATGATCCAGAACAGTCAGGGTTAGTGTTAGAAGTGTATTTGAGTGCGTAGGTGCTAACATGAGTGCCGGTTGAGCAGAAGGAGTCAGACGGAGTCAAAGCAAGGGCAGGGGAAGTAGCTCAGTCTGCCTTTGTTGACACCTCAGGTGGATGCAGCAGACTGCCTTGGCACAGCAAGATTGTTTTGTCCTTGGCCCACCTGCGCCAAGGGCGGCGCAAACGGTGGCGTGCAGGCTCATTTACAAACCAGCCGCCAGATTATAAACTTTAAACCAGCGGGAAAATAAACCGGAGATATCGTGCTGCGTGTCAACTTCCCCTTGCCGTTTCCTGCTCTAATAAGACTTGCATGATCTGCTTGAATGTTGGCAGCGAACCCCTATGACTTCTCGTAAACTTCTTGGTGTAAACAGCGAATGGACACACTCAAACAGCACACAAAGTCCCTCGGGAATAAGACACAAGTGGGGACTTGCACACTCTGTGACAGGAACCTTTCTAGAAATGAGACTTCCACAGAGGACTTAATTTAACTTTTTGAGGAAAAAAAAAATCTCAGTCTCCATCGTCTTGCACCACGTTTCTGTCTGTTCTCACACTGGCCAAATTTTTTCTTTACTTCTCTATCATATCAGACCGGACACAAGATTATCAGCCTATCAGACCAGTATGAGTCACATGAGCATACGTGATAGAGACCAACACGTCTTAGAGACCACAACACGGCCGTTTCTCTCTCACTTGAAGCCCTGGGAGGCAAATGAGCCGAGAGCCAGAATGTTCATGAACATGCACAACGCAGAGGGCAGGTTCAGCCCCTATGCACCGTGTCTAAGCAGTGATATGAAAAACAAAGGGCGAGTTTCTCCACATTCTTCCACACACTTGGATCAACATAAACCATAGCAACATTATTATAAACACTCACAGCAGACCAAACTCCTCCACTTGGTCTCTCGCCAAGTGAAATAACGTCAGACTTTCTCCGGTTGGTTTCTGAAAAACTATCGTGTCTGCCGAGAAATGATAGGCTACATTATATTTCAAAATATTTTGTCTGCATGGAATTGAATGCACGATCTTCACAAGCACTGCAGCAACCAGTGGGGGGGATACACGCACATCACACATCTGTCCAAATCTTTGTTTTTTCCCTGCGTATTTGGCCATGGTTACTTGCGTCACTCCACGTCTTTCCAGCGATGCAGGTTACCACCGGAATGCACATTATCAGGGCCTTCAAAGCTAACTAAACTCCTACATCTAGTTGGCGTGAGTCCTGCTCCAGTGACGCTCGCGGACAAACTACTTTCTTGAGCTGGATCAAAATCAAACAAATAGGTCAGCCGACGGAGGAGACTGTATAGTTCCTTTCAGAAAAAAGTGCACTTGGTCAGCCAGTAATCTCAGATCGCGCCTCACAGACATGAAACTTCATACTTCATACCTGGTTCACGTATGAAAAAAAGGAAAAGACGGCTTTTAGATAATCAAGAATGTTTTCAAAGCTTAAGACAAGAATATATCCTCCTTGATCTATTTGTATGTTGTTACGGATTATAGTTGTTTGAATATCTGATGGTTATATGCATTGGTTCTGTACGGTGAACTACCTTGATTTTCCTGATTATATCCATATCTTTGAGCATGTGCATGAAGCTCACTTATCTGTCATGCATCTAACATTATTTTTAGCTGTGTCTTGTATTTTAACATTTTCATACCTTTGCATGAAGCTTTCCAATCTGTGTTTTGCACTTTAACATCAACCTGCCAACGGACTACAGCTGAAAATTAGCCTATGAACTAAATCTGGCATATTTACACTGATTTTAAATCTTAATTAATATGCACCTCCCCTCCCCCTCAACCCCAGCACACAAAAGCCAGGGTGGGGCGCACTAAGGCGGAGCTGCATGGCACTCCAGGGGTTCAAGGCGGGTGAGGAGCACCCCAACTGACAAAGGGCTTCCTGTCAGAATGACTTGCAAAACAGTTTGCTGTTTCGTGTGTGCATGTGTGTGTGTGTGTGTGTGTACATGTGTAAGACAGAAAGGGAGGGAGAGAGAGTGAGAGAGGGAGAGGCACAGACAGAGAAATGGGGAGGGGTGGGGCTGGAGCAGAAGAGAGTGAGTGAACTGATGTAAACTTTGACTCCTGGCCTCCCTCCAGAGGGAGCAGTATTTTAATGGTCTTGCTACGTGCAGAGCGTGAGGAAGGTTGGCTGATCCTCCGCTAGTGACACCACGCCTCCCAAACCACCGCTCTGCTCGCGCTGCAAGGCCTGAGATGGGTAAATACATTAGTTACTGTCAGGAAAGGGTGTGTGTATGAGATATATATACGTGTGTGTTTGTGTGTGAGTGCGGGGTGACCAAAGGTGTGAGATCTTTGGCACTTGGCAAAAACCCAGAGGCAGCCGTGTCCCGTTCCACCGGACAGCAGGCTGTACGGGGCAGCTTCGTCCACTACAGGAAGCACTGCAGCACACGCTTAATTATAAACCTGTGAGCTTGCCAGGCAGGGGGATGTACTAAAATATCGCTGACAAAAGCAAAAGATTACTTTCCTGATAACTATACCTTCTGACCTACTGCACAGCTCACGGACATGAACACTAAAATATCTCAAAAGCTTGAGGAAATATATTCATGGACAAAAATGTGACACATAGCCAAAAAAAAACCCTGCAATGCATATCACGCTGAATATACAGGAAGCATTTATAAATAGCATATGAACAGTCAAAATGTTTTCTGACAAATTTACATAGCGGTAAGATATAAGCATATTATTGCCATTTACAAACATGTTTTAAACAGTGAATTCACATTTTTGGCATGCAAAACAATGCTCTCCAAAAAATGTGAATTCACCATTCACACACATTAAAATTACAATGAAGTGTGCTTACCATTATGTTACAGTGTGTTATAAAGCATTTTTTAAATGTTTGCAACATAAATGCATGATGGTAGTTGTAGGGGTGTTAAAATTAGACTGTTAGTTTAGGTTCAACTTTGCTGTCATTGCACAGAGTATAAGTACTAAGACGACAAAATGCAGTTTAGTATCTAACCACAAGTGCAAAACAAGCAGTAAAAGTGCAGCGCGATGTAAAATGTCTAAGTGGAATAGCTATAAGGGCAGTATGAATGTGAAAATTAATTGTAACCAGAATATATCCACAGAGAACACATGGAGAGAGCACTTTCCCACTAAATCCAGTTCAGCCAATATCTGCTTATGTGTATGTCAGCCTCTTATGAAGTGTTAATTAACTCCTGTCTGCCTTTCATGTGATGCAGTCATGCTCGCGGCCTCCTAAGCTACACAGCTTAGGAACAGGCTGGCTGATGCACGTTTCACACACGACTTTTGAATCAAATCCTCCTTGAGTAAAGTCATGAACTGTTTTAAGACCTTGAACCTTGATTAAAAAAGTGACATACAGCTGCTATACAGGGATCATCAGTGGTAATCAATCTGCAGTGTCACTCAACTGTGAGGAGACACGTTTTATAAATGTGAGATTTTTTTTTTTGACAATTTCTTTTTAACACACATCAGATTCAAAGGTCTTATTTAAGTTTATTATTCTGCTTAATTCTACAAGGGAAGTGAACTAAATACTACATTTGGGGAATAATTACTGAGGCTGACAAACTTCCATGATATTCCAGGACTTGTCCCAATAGTTTATTCAATTCCCTGACTTAGCCGTCTGAAACAGACTTTTCAAAATCCCTTAACTTTCTAGAAATTCAACGATCTGTGACATCCCTGGGTTAAGTTTCACGCCACTACTGATACACGGCAAGAAAAACTCACATGAATACTGACATAACCTGCCCTAAAGAAACTACGGCTGCCTATTCGAGTCAGATTTTCAGATTGTTTCTCCTTCCTGAGACGTAAACCTCTTCGCCGCGGGGATATTTCTTCCTGTGCCATCTTCACCTTTGACCTTTCTCCCTATCTGAGCCTCCTTTCCTCTCAGCGACTGAAATCTTCCGCGTTCCTCTGTGG
This sequence comes from Neoniphon sammara, assembly GCA_900302535.1. NCBI lineage: Eukaryota > Metazoa > Chordata > Actinopteri > Holocentriformes > Holocentridae > Neoniphon > Neoniphon sammara. Next base: position 10,562 of record OMKZ01051080.1, on the reverse strand, counting down.
CCCTCATTAGGAGGCTGACCCTGCTCGCCATGCCGTGTGTTTACATTCCACAGGCACAGCTTCAGAGGCCGACTGGCATTCACAGAGCGAGAGAGTGAGAGAGCGAGAGAGAGAGCAAGCGAGAGAAGAGGTCATGCACTAGCTCGCTAAGGCCTTTAGTCAGAACACTGCGAAGCACAGATACCATAATCACAACGTCCAAGTATGTGCCTCAAGGCAAAATTCACACTCTTCACCTTGCAAAATGATGATTCATTACCAGCCTGCATTAAGATTCTATGTTCTTGTCGGCATGGTTCGGTACACAGTCAAGTTTTTTTGCTGTATACAATGTGGTTCTGTACCTCTGAGTTGAGCAGGGCAGTAATACTATGAATATCAGGGGCTTGATTCCCACTGGAGCCACTTATGCTAATGACTTATACACCCGTACAGGAAAGCACTTTGGATAAAGTAGGGCAAGCAGATATGAGCAAATCAAATATCAGATGTCTTTGACCGAACATCTTGACACTGACAATACTGTGACGATGTAAGAGGACATGATGACCTACCGGGTCATTATATCCTAAAATAAAAATAGAAGAGCTAGAACAGTCTAAAAAGTTCAGAAAAGTGGACTCTTTGACTGTGATGCAGCTTTTTAAACCAGGAAAAAACAACACTTGGGGCATCCAAAATCCCAGAGAGTATATAGTCTCACACCATGATATCGATATATTATTGAAATATTGCTGAGCTTTAGATAGAGCACATTAACAAAAAACTACATTTTACATGCTAAAAGTGACATAATGTAATTTCCCTGCATTGGAATGGTACTAGTTCCATTTGCAGTTCAACAACCAAAACTGCTGTAATGCTTTGCTGTCATAATTTACTGACACAGGAATACAGGATTTACTCCACCCTGGTGATTATTTATGAAGACACTCTTTGGATTAGGATCCAAGATTAGCATGCACCATGAGCCAAATACCGGTAAAAATTTGTCTCTGATGGATAGATCAATAACCACACCAGCCAGTAACTTTCTGAGACAATAGCACTTGCCTTGGTTAAATATAGCCGCGGGTCTTTGCCTGCTCTCCAACTTTGACTCTCTCTCACCTCTGTGAAATTTTCCCATTTTTCACATTGCTTGAAAGTTATCAATATGTGAAACACTCTAACTTAAATTGTGCATGTGTTGAGAAGATGTTTCAAAAGGCTCTTTAGTAATTTGAATTTACCTGTACTTAATGATGAATTACAGAATTGATCCATTTCAAAAGGGAGTGAGAAAGTTTTAAATTACCTCACAGTACTTATTCCACACAAAACAGCACTGAAAACATGTCAGATGATTTCAGCTCATAAAAATCTTTCTTGGCAGATTCTTGGCTTTTTTATTTTTTTTAAGTTTGCCGGCATTTAACAGTTGAAACGACAGTTTATGTCAGGCTTTGCTTCAAGTGTTGCTCTTTGTACTGAGACACCCTCACTGTTGATGTTGGCAGAGGTTCATTTTATCTCTAAAACCAAGAAGTAAAATGTGGTTTTGGGGGGCACCCGGCTAGATCCACCGGTAGAGCATGTGGCATTAAGGTTAAGTCCTTGTCACCATTTGCTGCATTTGACCCCCTTTCCTGTCTTTCTTGAGTGTACCTATAAAAAAAGCAAAAATACCAAGACAAAAAAGGCATTTTGGTCTTCTCCAATAATTCAATGACAGCCATATTCAGCTTGATGCCTCTTCATGACTGGGGAGGGGGGGGGACTCCAACAGACTAAACGTGTCCTGGGCTAGGCTTGCGCTTATGTTTATTTTCTTTCGTCATTCTCAATTAGCCTCAGACAACTGCGAATCAAACCTCAAATAAATCAAGCCTCCATTAGAGAGGATGGAATAACCACAAACAAGACGAACATTATTTATCTGAGGACAGGCTTACTGAATTAGGCTCAACTAAAATACTAGACCCACTGTATACTCGTCAAAATAATGGCTATATCTACTTCCATGCCGCTCCTATCTGGTTGTGTAATTTTTTTCACTGTACTTAGCTGTTTCTGAGGCAATATTTAGTATATTCTGTTCAAGTATGCAGTGATTTTGGGATTGGAGTCAGAAGCTTTTTATTATCCTGAGAATTACTTTAGTGAAGTTACAACCTAATAACTGAAATATTTTTAAACATATTTGATGAGGCATTTTCCTTGTGCTGCTCATCTTCATCGGTTTGGAGGTTTTTGAAAGAGGCGAACTGGCTGGAACTTTTGCTAAAAACAGAGCTCTCGCGCACCTCCGGCCCAACGCAACACGATCGGACTCTGACTCCACGCGGACCTGCGTGTGATGCTATCAGCTCGACCTCGGCTCGCGTTGTGATGTGAGCCGTGAACGGAGAGGTCGGAGAGAGGGGAAAGCTGCGAGGGGTCTGCTCGCTTAACGGAAAAGATGCTTATCCAAACACGAATACAAACAGTTGGGATGGAGACCCTGTAGCGTAGGGGAGTGTGGGAAACATGACAGTTTGGGCCCCAGCCTGGGATCGCTCGCTGTTTTATCAGTCAGACAGTGGTGCAGCCCAGAGAGGAAATCCCTGTTTAAAGTAATGACCTAGTTTATTCTTTTCTCTTTACTGTAGACTAAGAACAATAGAAGGACATATACAGCGCCGGTGCTACCTTTAACCCTTGCCACATCGCGGGGAAAACACAAACATGGTTTCTGGTAACATTGCGTAAATTATCTGTGGGGCGTTGCGTAGAAGTTCTAGGCCTTGTGCAGTTCAGCGCACTCCTCTGATGTCTCCCATTGACAAACAAAAGATAAAGGCACAGGCTGAACTCTGTGTGAGCTGCTTAAAGCATCCTTTGGAATGAGCTCAAAACTGAGATCCACGCAGATAAAGAGGCCTTTTGCTTCCAGTCTCGGACTAGGTCAAGTCGAGAGATCACATGGGGAAGGAACGCTTATCACGGCAGAGATGATTCAACCTTGACGTGCTCCTACGTTTCAGTCAGGTGGCGGTGTACTCATGAAAGAAAAAAAAAAGCATTGAGACCTAACATGGAAGACATCTGCTTTGTTCTGCAACTTCCTAGGGAGAGCAGAGCCTGATTGTATGTTGTATGGCTCCATCCCCTCTTGTATGAGAGCCAAGTGAGCTCATTCTGTAATAGGATCAGTCACTGATACTTTCTCGTTGCCAGTGATAGGACGTTGAGCGCAGGAAGAGACATCGGTCAAAATCTGAGCACACGTAGGCCGTTTTGAGTTCAGAGTTGAAAAAAAAAAAAACATGGCAAGCAATCAGAGGAGGCGTGCCTTTGGCTGGTCTGTATAACAGGTAGTTAATCAGGTATGTTATCTCAGCCCTGTTTTAGCTGCTAGCTTGTAGCTCACCCCGATTCATCCCTGTCTTCTTTCACTCAACCCTACAGCTGCAAGCAGTCAAAACAGGAGAGCTCTTTCTCAAGGCTCCACCTGGAACGTGGCCAGCGGCTGCTTAGACAGTCACAGCATAATAAACAGAGATAATCATGTGTTCACGTTCACTAGAAAGTTTAGTCAAACTTAAATCAAATTCCATTAAAACCTTCAGTTTTTACAGGTGCCCAGCGGTTCACATCTTGTCTCCTGTTATTAAAAACAAAAAACAACAACAAAAAAACTATGACTGTGCAGCATCTCACAGGAACGTGCAATACCGCATAATACTCCTCAAAATTTCATTATATAATTCAAACTGGTTTGAAAGCCCAGAAATGGGTTAAAGACATTTTTGGGAAAAGGACAGTCCCTCACACACCTGACTGAGGATGATGGACGCGCACTGCAAAGCAAACACTGACTGAGTCTCTGATCTTTCATGCTACAAAATAATGACTTTTACTATAATCTGTATGGCAGTCCTGAAATTATGTTTAGTAGTCAGCGCTGATTAACAGAAAATTAATCAATTATAACTAAGATAATCAAAGAATTCTTTTAGTTATTTATCAGGTAAAATCCCAAGATTTGCTGACTCTTATCCCTTCATAATATTATAAAATTAATATTTTGGGTTTTTCATTATTTTTGACACTTAATTGAAATCGATCAATATATCAATCAATACTGAAAATGATCATTATTTGGAGCCCTACTGCATGGTTTAAAAAAAATTTGCTGGCCAGAGGAAAAGGATGGCAGACAGGGAAGTACCTCTGTGCTGCTGGTACAGTGTGCGGAAGGAAAGAGCTTATGGCCGTATAGCTTCAGCTCTCAGGGGACCTTCACCACATGACTTCCTCCAACCTGCTCACGTTATGACATTAAAGATATAGGTCAAGGGCCAACTTCCTCGAGAAAGCAGAAATCTCAACGGTCAATCACATTTGACACTACATACATATCTTGACACAGTTGTTGCTTAACAGTTGCATGGGGAGAAAAGTATGTTCTGCTCAGCTTTGTTCAGTGAAGCTTATTTCAAATGGCTTGTTAGCACTGCTAGCATTCCTCATTAAAACAGAGGTACAGCTAGCCGCGATCTGGCTTTCTGAGTAACAAAAGCATGGATAACAAATTGCAATCGTATAAACTTTTATTTAGGTTCAAATAAATAAATAAATAAACACTTTTCTTCAGTCACATATCATGATGTATCATTGCTGAGTGTCTTACAATATATCGCACATCGCAGAATCACCTGTATCGTGATACTATCGTTATCATGGGTAAAATATCGTGATAGTGTCGTATGTCGAGTTAAGCAGTGATTCCCACCCCTTGTATGCAGTTCCTGTGTGTCTCCTCACTTGGGACTGGGCGCGCAACCTGAGCTGGCTCTACTGCTGCCACATGGTTGCCGAATTGCATGTTTATCATGGAATATAATAATGTTTAAAATTTATCGACATTTCATTGAACATTATATTGAGGAAAAACATACTGCGATAATTATTCTTGTTTGTTGCCCGGCCCTACTGGGCAGCATACGGCTGTTGCTCCATAACATGCCATGCATACCAGTGCTCAATGACACTCTGTATGGTGGTGTGTAGTGACATATCTTTGGCCACTTTTTCGCTCTCGCTCTTACTCTGAAATAGAGCTACATCCTCCTTGGCGTCAGGATGAGGAGGAGGAAAAAGCATTATTTTCCCCTACTGTCATATGATACAAACTGAGCTGATTCCTCAGTGATTATTGGTCACCACAGGGTTTCCTATTAATGTATTAAACTGTGGTCAGTTTCACGTTGCTAAGGAAAAAAGTATTGCCATCATTATCATTGCTCTGATCATTTGTGTCTTTACATTCCTGCTGCACTTCCTCACCTGTGCATCAGGCTGACACTCCTCCCTGCTTTACTGCTACACATCTCACAATGAGCAATTTCAGATAAAAAAATTTATCTGAAATGACCTCTCCAGGTGCCCATCATGTTATGTTCTGTCAGAGAGAAATGCATTAACAGTGATGACAACAAGAGTCAAACTCAAAATTTTACATTTTGCTCCAAAGTGGCAGATAACGGAGTTTGTAAACAGTAAATGTACACTTTACAATTAGATTACTGTTAGTACTGTTGACTACTTAAATTCCAATTATTTATCTCATCCTTTGATTGGTGTTTAATGAGAATAGTTTAACTTAGAACAAGTCTATGAATAATTATAACCAATAATGATGTACAAAACGACAACATTTAAGATTTGGGACAGTCCACTTTCACTGCGGGATGGAGAAAAAGTTTTCCCCCTAGGACACTGGGGGAAAAAAAAGTTAGTCGAGCCCTGTCAATGACAGGACAATCAAGCTGCTGCTACAAACTCAAATTTCCTTTTACGTATCCCTATCATGCTGCCATGCCATCAGAAAGCATTTCAACATGGTGGAGCTGAGAAACAAACATGTCCTGCTGCTGCCTGCTATTTCCCACAATGTTATCAAGGGAAAAGGGGAAGTGGTAACAATGACATTAAATAACTATTTGGGCAAAATCTTTTTCCTCTATCTTTCCCTATGCGAATTGTGCTTGCATTGTGTTGTATCCCTTTGAGCCATTGATACGGGCGGCCTTCCATTTGTGCAAGTCATGCTGGCTTTCCCTGGTCCCCGTCCAGGCGAGCGTTTGCCAAGGCAACTAGGGCAGTAGGTAAGGAAGTCAAGTTCTCAACAATGTTTGAATTGGTGGCCAGCTGCACGACTGCACAGCACACCGTGATCACTCGCTTTCAACCCGTGAAATATGTGCTTTCAGGAAAACATCTCGTGTCAACAACTAGATGTCTACTGAGAATCAGACAAGTGAGAAAAACACCACCGGACACGAGGAGCCACATAAAAACAACATACAGCTAAACAGACCTCTGCCCCACTACAGAAAGGCAAAGTCCTCAAGTAAGCAACAGCCACTGGTCTCAGTCCAATATGTGAATTATTGTAGCGTTCTCACTAATAGATGAGTCACAGTCCTAAATCCCTTATATACAAGATAACAGGAATGCTACATGATAATCTAAGATGACAGATGTAACACACCTATTACTCTGAGTGAGTTTAGCTCCAGAATAACATTTTTGATGTGCTAATCCTAATCCTTTTAGGGCCTAACCTCTGTGCCAAACTTCCTCTATGCCCCAAGTGTCCCAAGGTCAAAACCATGGCCACCTACACCACAACTGCTTACCTCAGGCTTTTTAAGAGTTTTTAACAACAGATGCAATGAAATATAAGAACTGAGAGTTTGAAATGAATGTGAAAACGGAAACTGGAGACATACTAGAAAATAGACCTGCAGATCTGTAATGACTGGGCTGATTGCTCACTGGAAAAAAGAAACCACATACTTAAAACTGAATGCTTGATTCAAAAAGCTGGATTTAACACTATTCAGAATCTTCGGGAGGACTGGGTGATAAATTTTTCATGAAGCAATGCTATAATTGAAGGCTTTTTAAGATGTTTTCAGGATCTGACACCCTGTACACTATGGACATCATTAGCGCATGGATCCTACATGCTTCGACAGCTCGAGGCAGGGAAATGTTTCATAAAGGAACCCTGGAAAAGCCATTAGGCCTGACCTCTATTCAATGCAATAGTGATAGTCTGCTCCAGAGTATTCTCCCAGGAGAGGAGGGGGGAAGGGAGGCTGAGAGCAGCTCATCCTCTCCTGGGTCAGTCTCAGGCCACAAGGTCATGGTGACCAGATCTGGTTGAATGGGAGCAGCAAAGCACACAGGTCACACGCAAGTCTAGAGCATAGCTGGAAGGAGTTTGAGATTGCTTCATGCTGATGAAACCCACCAGAATCTATTGAAAAAAGAAAAAACTTAAACTCAGTTGGAAATGGATAACATGTTAGACTTGCTATAATAAGGTTTGTACTGTTGCTGCTCTTTGTTCATTCATTACCATTTGAGAGAAGCCAACCTGGCAACGAGTCATTTTCTGAGAAGCCGCGTCTCAGTACAACAAAAGGTCTACCCACAGTTTCCTTTCCTCCTCTGTGCCAGCCTAGGTATATGCAGAACTTCCTCTAAATATAAAAAAATACTGTCTCGAACCAAGCCTACACCACAATATATGTGCATGGTGTGTGTGTCACTGAATTTATCTCTGCATGGAAATTCTCTTTTGGTTTGCCACCCCTATAATGAGGTCCAGGTCAGCTACAAAACAGCGGGCCTGGAGCTGGTAGGGATTCAGTGTCTTCTTCAAGGACACCTCAGCAGGGCGGCTGCTGCACGACACAGGGGGGCTTGAACCCAGGTTGACTGGTTGAAAGATAGTCTCCCTACTTACCATATGACCCTGATGCAATAACCAAGACACAATGAATCATACTGTGATTAAGGCTAAAATAATGGATCCATTATTATTTTGCCATCATTGGCCTAAAATCTGTTTGTCCAGTTGTTTGAGGAACTGATGCAGTTCCTTGACAACTATTAAGAACGAAAGCTGCACAAGTAGTTGATTTCAATGTGTCATGCAATGTGTGATACAGTCAGGATGTCTCCCTAGTTCCTTCTCATGCATGTAGATGCAGCATCACAAGAAATGCACTGTTGAGATCAATTAATCCCTCTTACTGAGTCAGAGCATTGGTCATGCTTGAACCTGTGCCTGGGAATGACTTAGGAAGGGACTTGCTGGAATCTTAAATGCAGAGGTGGATTGAAAATAGGAGACGGGGTGTTATGTATAGATGTGGAAGGAAATTGTGCCTTAGTGACACAGAATAGTGTGCTATAATAGTGCTCCAGATTTTGCTGGAGTACTCCTACCTACTCATGACTTCCAATAAATGATGCAAAACCTTCAGATACTTGCATAACATCCTTTCCCCCTATAGAAATAAGAAATAAGCCCGGGATAAGCACAACTGCCGCTGATCAAACTGAGAGCACTGATTGTGCTTTTTTCCCACCTGCTGTAACGATACTTACTTTTGTCCTTCCATTTATCGTGTAGTTTCCTAGTTTCCCGTTACAATGCCTGACCAGGTCGTCCATACGACTCATAAGAAAGCGGATCTTCTCGCAACCAGGCTCCCTGCCCTCTATCCACGTTATTTTGTCCCCTCGAATGTCTTTAGTGGAGTCGCTTTTTTGACTAACCAGCTGGCCGTCGGTGAATTTGCCGGTTTTGTGCAGGGCCCTCACGTCCTCCAAAATGCACATGCCAGTCTCTGCCCCGAGAAAGTTGTCCACTACACAGATGCCGTGCTTGTTCATACAGGGAACTATGTACTCCATTGCAAGTTTCTGGGGGGATGATCTAGTCTGTCCGTTAGGTTTGGCGTTATTCGACCCATCGTCTCCTGGTTTGTCACCGACCCCAGGTCCCTCTGCGCTGGTGATAAACCCTTTCATCATTTCGCTACTCGGAGATGCATTGTCCGCCTGTTCTGCGCTATTCTTTTGTTGATACTTATCCTGTGCTTTGACGTCCCCAGACGACTGTGTGGGTTCAGGCTTCTGTTTTGAAACCTGCGCCTTGTCTGCCTCTTTGCAAATGAGCTTGTGTTTTTTCCAGTGCTGTTTCTGATGCTCTTTGCTGCAGTAGAAAGAGTTTCGGCACCTACCGCACTTGAGGAGATTCTCCATTTTCCCACAAAGTTCACAGTACTGTCGGTCTCGGTCCAGATCTAGTGCGCTTTGCTTCTCCATGTTTGTGGTTGAAAATGGCAGCACTGCGCCTTTAATTCCAATCCTTCACACGCGCCCTGTTAACCGACAACTTTGGAAACGATCCACTGCCTCTGCCACGCTACACCGAGTGAAACGGAAAAACAAGGGCACCCGCAACTTAAATCCTGGTAATTTCATCACACGTGCTCCGTGGTCACCTCTCGTATTAGTGTAATAATGAGACGATATGTGCTTTGGGGCGCACATTTCGGTTTAGGTCGCAATCTTCAGGAGACATTTTCGGGTTACCCGTCGGTCCGAGTGAACTGCATGGCGCCGCTCTGTGTGCACCGAGCCTGTGTTCCCTCCCACGCTGACGTCGACTAGCAAACACCGCCCCTCTTGCTGCCTTCCAGTGCCGTTGGAAAAATCGTAATTACGGTGTGAAGGCACATGAAACCACCCGACAAATTCAGCGCTCCTATTGCATCAATTCCCTAAAGGTTCCTCAAAAATCTGAGCAGTGGTGCCTTAGACTAGATCTTGTGTGTGACACTTGAACAAAGAAAAAACATGAATCGGTTTAGCTAAATCCATCGATATACTTGAACCTGTGCCCAGAAATGACTTGGGAAGGGACTTAGTAACCTCTTAAATTTAGAGGTTTATTGAAATAGGAAACAGGAAAAATGCTTCTTTGTGACAACAAAATAGCGTCCTAGTGCTTCAGATTTGACTCTCTGGACTACAGCTAATTCATGGCTTCCAATAAATGACTCAAACCTTTCAGATACCTGCATAGCATCAAATCCAACCCAGTCAGTGGTCTGACACTGTGCAAATTATAAGATTTTTTAAAAAATGCTGAATGCAGTGATGAGATGCATAATTCCGTCAAGTTCTGTCAAATTTCCAGTCAGCATTTTCTGAGATTACTTGTCAAAATAAATAGATGCAGATCTCATTGTTGGGGTCAAAGATAACTTCCAGATGGATTAAGGAACAGTAGCACAGCCTATTCAACAATATTTCAATGAGTTATAGAAACAGGGCTAAAGTAAGCATCAGTATTTTAGTTATTCTGTACCATTCTGTTCCATATACTGACTAAATAAATAACAACATTTTGACATTTTGCTGACTTTCTCTCCTGTTTGTGTGTTACACTGGTTATTGCACCCAGGAGATGACTCAAATTTTATACTAGGAAGTTTTTGTAAATAAATATTGTGATTTAATCTAGATGACCGAGAGAGCTGGAATTTTCTGTTACACCCAAATTGCCTAGATGTGACATGAGGCATGCCTTGAGAGAAAATGGTGGAAAGCATGGAAGCTGTGTCCACAGTTGATGGTAAAAGTGATATATTATAGCTGATGAAAAAATAATATGTTATGGTATACCTGTATATGTATATTTATATTTGTATTTATATATATGGATAAAT
>OMKZ01051078.1:0-11676 GCA_900302535.1 Neoniphon sammara | reverse complement strand
TGCTATTAACAGTCCTCAAATGGAGAAAACAACATCTTACATGCATGGTCTCATTCTGTTAATTTGTCACCTCGGTGGCAGAGCTTAGTGACGTAGCGAAACTCAGGACAACATTTACATTAAATCAACAAGGTGACTGATATTGTATGCACAAATCACTGGCTGGCATGTGGGTGTAAAAATTGCTTTTAAATACCTGTGTGTGAATCAGTGAAGTAGCACTCAAGTGACTGTTGGAAAACCAGTAGGGTTTGAAACAGAAGGAGCTGGCTAAACAATGTCTGTCTCTGAATTTTTCTGTTTTTTTCCTTTTTTTCTTCATAGGTAGAACGATCTCCAGCAAGAATGGGGTGCTTTGGATTCCTCAAAGTTATGATGTTTGCCTTTAATGGCATTATTTTTGTAAGTGGAAAGTGTTTTATATCTACTGAGAAGTCATTCATAATATGATAGTACAGTTTTTTCCCCATGGAAAAGCACTGCAGTTGTACGTCTTTATTACTGAGTGCATCAACAGTAAGTTGCAATATTAAAAAAGTTATGAGAATATGCAAGTGAAGTACAAAGACATATGGCAACTTTATTAGTTAAGAACACAGAAATGAATCAGTGGGTGATAAGTTTACACTGAAAGGTGCACTATGCAAAATTGCAGATGGTTGACTGAAGTGAGGACCATTTAGACTCCACTGACAAAAAATGTGGAAAAAGTATATAATTTGATGGTTGAGTCTGTGTGGTTCTCATTGTATCTTGTGTTGTGTCACTTGAGTCTAACCATTCTCATTTCAGTCAACCTTTGGCAATTTTGCGTAGTGCACCTTTAATATTCAAAATGCAAAACAATATAATGGTTCTTAATGGTTTGTTATTTATATTTATATTGCAGATTTCATACAATGTAGTCTCAATATGCTTTACACACACAAAACATAAAATAAATAAAATAAAATAAAACATGAATACATATTAGATACACATGAATAGAAAAGAAAAAAACATAAATTCATAACAATAGCAGATATTTTGCACTTTGTATATATTGCTGCTAGCAATATATATCTTCTTCTTATCCTTCCCCTCTCCTATACATTTCCATCCATCCCTTCTTCTCCCTGTCCCCCTCCTCCAGCTGGCGGGTGCTGCCATCCTGGGTGTTGGGATCTGGGTGAAGGTAGACAGTGGCTCCGTCCTGGGCTTCCTCCAGAAGATTGACGACGCGCCGTCGGAGCTCAGTCAGATACTTAATGTGGGCTACCTGCTGATCGCAGTGGGAGCAGTCCTGCTCGTCATTGGCTTTCTAGGCTGCTGTGGAGCTGTCAAAGAGAGCAAGTGTATGCTGCTGCTGGTAGGTTGTCGGCTGGTTTGTACTGGGGGCTTCAATTTTAATCACCTCAAGCTTGTTTGAGGTGATTATGGCAAATGGGATGGCAAATATGGCAAATGGAATTCCACCTCTGCTCTTGCAGTTTATTTCTTTCTAAAAATGCTACAGTTTTTGTTGTTTTATTATTATTTATGGATTGTTATACCAATTACGTGCAAGAAAATAATTCATCACTAAGGCCTTTAGGCTTGAGTGTTAGATCTTTATGAAAAATACAATTTTAAAAACTAAAATGTCCTTATATGATGCAGTGAAAAATCCTATCTTTCCTCTAGTTCTTTGTCATAGTCTTGGTGGTCTTCATAGCAGAGGTTGCTGGAGCAGTGGTGATCTTGGTGTTCAAACCTCTGGTAAGCTATTAGGGGATTTTTTTTTTTTTTTTTTTTTTTTTTTTGCAGCTGCCTTTGAACTGACAGTCCCTGCCCTTTGGAGATTGGATGCAAAAAGTTTTCTGTGTGTTCATTTCAGGCAAAGGAGCTGTTCAACAAGCTGAACACCAAGGTGGTCGAGGGCATCAAGAAGGACTACGGAGCAAATTCTGATGTCACAGGGTTCTGGAATGCTACCATGGATACGGTACATTGTTCTGCTGTGAACAAAGAATGAAATGTGCGATAAACTGAGTCTTTTTCTTTCCATGTGGCCAATGCTTTATGTGATATACCCTCTCTCTTTTTCCATGTTAGCTAAAATGCTGCGGATTCCACAACTACACAGACTTCACAAACTCTCCGTTTTACACAGCTCATTCCGATCAATACCCACCACAGTGCTGCCCAGGCACTGACAGCCTGTGCAATTCAACAGCGGCTGGTAGTGTAGCCAACACGGTATGTGCTTTGACAGTAATGTAAAAGAAGTCAAGGGAATGCTGCCTGATCTGATGATCACCAAGGGTTGAACAACCATCAATAGGAACAAAAAAGAATAACATGCTGTATATTTTAAGAATAGTATTAATTGGCTTGATTTGTAACACACCCCATTTTTTATAATTTAACTCTGATATCTGAACCTGAGATGTTACAATATTTTATGCAACAATTTTATATCCAAAATATTTGTATCAGTTTGAATGAGAAAGTTAATATTGTCTCGCAAATTTAAAAAATGGGGAGCCGACTTTTGGTCTCTGAATTTGGTAACATCATCTGATACAAAACCATTGTGGATGAATAAAGTGTCATTCTGTCACTCCTCCAGATAATCAGTGGCTGCTTCCCAAAGTTCCAGGAGCTGATTGATGACAACACAGTTGTTATCGTGGCAGTAGCGCTGGGAATTGCAGCTCTGGAGGTACAGTAGATGATTTCTTCCACCGCAGGCTAAAGTGCACTAATTAGACACTGAAAATTCATGACTGTAAATAAAATGCATTGATGACTAACATCTTGTGTCATCTGAAATAATGATAAGCACCTTTAATGAGTGCAGGAGAACCCCAATGTGGATACGGAGATTAGATAGTATATTATACCATTTTATATCATATTACACCATAGCATATGCCCTATCTGTTTTCATCCAGCTTATGTATTTGTTTGTTTACATATTCAGTTACTTATGCATTTGCTTTTTATTTTGATTTACCTCAAGGTATGTGCCATGGTTGTCTCCATGACCCTTTACTGCAAAATAGGATCAAAGACAGGTTAACTACCAATGGAGGGGGCCTATAGAGGATCACTTCAACCTTCCAGGCACCTAGACTGACTCCTGAGGAGGAGGAGTGAAGGACTACACCTCATCACTGAACATAGACAGTTGATGTCAGACCTTGTGCAATCAGAAATACTGAATTATGTAACAAATCTATTTTTACTGAAGTCTATCTAATAGATGGCTTTTACGAATGTACATATTTATTTCTTCAGATTGAAATACTACACTCTACCTGATTAGCCAATACTCTTTTTCCTTCTCACTAGCGTTCATTTCAGATGTCAAGCGGCGCTGCATGCGTACTTGTAACACATCGCCAGTTAACGAGTTTTACACTACAGTTGCATTCATTATGATAATGAAGCAGAGACAGGGATCACTGTTGCAAATGCTGTTACAATGATGCAGCTTGCAAAACAGCAAAGGAAATTATACACTATTTGTATGTTGTATGGTGACTTTTTGAAATAAAAGTATTTCTCTAGATCTGGTGTATTTTTTATTTATTTATTTATGGTTATATGCATCTATGTTGTAGTAGCCCAGTCTATAAGGATTTTTAAGGTTCCAAGAACATGAATAATTGGAGAGAAAAGAAAACCAATGATTGCTGTTGAAAGTCAAGGTAAAAAAAAAAATCTTTTCCTTCCTGTTTAGTCAGACTTTGTACATTTTGAACTTTGCAATCACAGCCAGTCAAGTTGAAAAATCAAATCATCAGCTGACTCACTAAGGATATTAGCTCTACTGATGTTTGTATCTGAAACCACAATCTGTGACCTGCAGTTTCCCACCAAGAGCTGTACGATCTTGTTTGGACAAGATAACATAAACCTCATATTAATCTGAATAAGAAGCGAGCTAATTTGCTGATAACAAAAAAATTAATAGTAGTTGCTAGTGTGTGACTTGGAGCCAGCAGTATTACTTTGACTCCTTCCTTTTCAGATAGTGCGGTTTCGCTCCTGGGGCTGGGAGAAAGAATCTGATATGGAGCAGCTATCTTTGAGAACGTATTTACTCTCACAGGCTGCACAGTTTGTCAATATGAGCTACTTGTGCATCAGCATGGACTCTACTGGCCGCCACTGGCTTCACTGGCTGCTGCTGGGGCCTGGAAAGAAAGCCGCAGTCTTCCTTATGCTGGTGGAGAAGTTGTAATTTTTGTGGCATGCTAGTTAATATCAAGACATTAGATAATGTTTACCCTGAGGTGGCCTTCCTCTGTGACTAGGCTGAAAGTTAGTTCCACTTTATGCTTTTCATCATTTTCCTCTCATTATGGCTTTGCTCATTATTTCTGACATTACCGAGACTGCCTTCATCTTTGGCACTTGGCGAGATATCAATGTTTTAATTGTTTTCTAAATGATGAATTTACTAATGATCAGGCACTCTGCAGCTTCGTGCCTTTCAGTACTGCTGAGCTTAAAAGAAGTCCCGGCAAACTGCTGACACAGGCCCAGCAGCAGACACTGTGTCATTAGCACACAACACTGTCATGATCAAGGTGAGGGTTACAGAATGACCAGCGTTAACTTTTGCCCCCACTTCACTCAGAGTACCACATTTATATTAGATACTGTGGAAGCTACAATGTCCTCACAGATCCTATGTTTATGTAATGATCAGTATTATTTCATTCTGGCTTTTTCTCTTTTGTCATAGTCAAAACAATGAGGATTTTGAAAACTCTACAGCAGGTTTTCAGGACTTCATGTCCAGCAGAGCCACAGGGTTGAACTATACTGGACTCATCCAACTACAAGTGAGTTGCTGCAGGAGAGCTTAATTTTTTGTACCGCATGCTTTGAACACAGTCTGTATTTACATTGCCTTCATCAAAAAAGTATGAAGTGTGGATATAGATTAAACCAACTTGCAGGGTGTAATCCTTGGTCAGTTACTGTGATTCAAAAATAAGAATTTTGGCCAGTCCCACTGATATCTCTTACATTTACCATGTGATTAACTATTTTTCACTGAACAAGAGGTCCTGTAATGTGACTGATACTTTACTGCTGCTAATAAACACCAGGCCATGCATTTCTCCCTGGAGTTGCTTTGGCAAGGCTGTGACAGTGATCCTGGAGCCTGGAGGATCTGTGTCACTGAGGTGAAGTGAGGTTCCTAATGCCACAAAGTCACACAGCCTCATTGTCTTCTCTTAATTTTCTCAAATCTTAATTTTATTTTGTGCCTTCACACAAACACCCTGTTTCATTGCACCAAATTACATAAATTGCTCAGTTATCGGTGGCTCTGTAGTCTATTAATATTATCTATGTCTTTGTGATATAATAGATTTGAATAGATTTTCTTGGCAACCAAATGTTTGGTGTTGGCTTGGTCTCCATCCTTGTTGCTATTTTTTTTTTTAATTTCTGTTTCATAAATAATGTATTGATATTTGATTTGTGTTGATGAAACTGGGTATCATAAGCTGGCAACAGGCAGACCAGACACTGTCGCAGTGCTGGCTTGGAAGGACACCTCCACTCTGAACACAGCAATAAAGTTTATCCTCTTTAAAGTGACAGTTTGTCTTATTGCATAATTTTCTCCTGCATTACAGTTGGAAAGTTGGTCTATTCAAATTTCCATTAAAAGTTTCATAGAAAGGATGGTTTGTTGTACTTTTGGTACAAAGAGAGGCCTCTGCCAATCTTTCATAATGGTGTAGGATTTACAGACGTGACAACAGTGCCCCCATGTGACACTACTAGGCATTGAAGTGTCAGCAGATTGAGTGAGAGGACTGTGATGCCACAGTGATGAATTTATTCAATATTGCCTAAATTCAATTTAGGTGAGGAAGATTAGTCTCAACCGACAAAAAAGTGGAATAAGAACATAATTTGACGGTTGAGTCTTTGTTATTCTCATCATAGGCCCAATTATGGCCTAACTGACAAATGACACGCCTGTTTGACAGTTTATATCAGTTGAGTCTAAAGGGTTCTCAAGTAAATGCGCATACTATTCAAAGGCGTATTTTCAAAAGTTTTAAGAATCTTTATTTTTGTAAATGAGTATCTGTTGAGAATCAATTGACCTGCCTGACTAAAGAATGGCTAAATAAATACAATTTGTAATGATACTAATACTAACGCTAACATTAATACTAATACTTAGACTAAGACTAATACTAATATTTGTTCCAGGTAGGTAACATTTGTTCTCATAATGAAGTTGCTTGACTTTATATAGACTGTGATTACACTTTCTGTCCACATGATGTCACACCATGCCTCACTAACAAAAGGGTGAGCGATCTTCCGTCAGTTGTGTTTGGGATGAATTTGACCAATTTTCATCTCTATTATGTCATAAATACTGTTTCCCTTCATCTGACTGTCATAATGGGCTCCATAACATCCTCAACACTTAAATATATAAGCACCGAAAAAGTGACCTGCTATGGGAAACTGACGAATGAGACGATAACAAAAAGCAAAAATATATTCAAAAGTATATTCTGAGAAGTTTTGAAACAGTCTCATGTTTTGCTCATCCATGCACTCAGACCGAAGCGTAATGCCTGCGATCCCATCTCTCTCATGGTAACTACAAAATATGACATGGTTTCAAAAAGTATTCTAGGAAAACTTTGATTTTTACCAGTTTGAGATCATCAATCAGCATATTTTCCTCAGGGTTTTGCTATAGCCTAGTAAATATGATAGACAAATTGTGCTTATTTTATTCAAAGATAGCGGTAGCCTGTTTTTTTCGGTAAGTGTGGTTTGTACACCATAAATAAATAAATAAATTTTAAAAAAGACGTAGATATTATGATGAGCATGAGGTTATATTCATCTGCTGGTTTCTGAAGTCTAGTCATTCAGTGTTTTCAAGATGGACCACAACTGCACACAACAATCTTTTTTTTTTTAATCAAATGTCAGACTTCAAAGGGATACCAACTGTGTGACTGAAAGTGCCATATTACTGCCTGATCTGTGCACATAAATAGCTAATATGATCTTGTGCATAAATGGCATAAACGAAATATGGGATTATTCATCTAATTTGCTCGCTGAAGGATCTGTAGGAACTTTGCAGGGTTCCTTTTTTTGGCCAGTGTTTATTTCTTTTAATTTGCTCTTATATGATTTACAGTTTACTAGAGGCTGAAACCATGGGAACCTTGTAGTCTATGTGCTGTGTACATTCCTTATTAAGTCAGCTCTCCGTTTATTTGGCTACGTCTACACTGAACAACTATTGGTACAGCCGGCAGCCTAAGATTTCTCAAGAGAATGTTCCACTGAAACTATCATAAAAAAATGTTTATGATCAAACTCATGACAGCCGTGGCATTATGCATCACTGGGCCCTTTGATGGTCCTCTTATGGAAGTTGCAGAGCTTTGTGTGTGCGTGGCAGTGAGCCCGTGTGCGCTGCAGAGGAGGAGCCAGGCTGAGGCTGCGCTTACACTGCGCACACTCAAACATCGGTATCCGCAGATGAACGCGTCTCTTTACCTATGAGCGCTTCAAGTGAATTTAACAACGCCAGCAGAACTTCATGCGAACTTGTAATCAGCCCCATCCAGAGGTTTGGTTTTGCAGATAAATCGGTGAATGCATTTTTTTTCCCGGTTGTGTCAGTCCGGCTCCTACAGTAAGTTGCTAACAGGTGTTTGGGCAAGCCGCCCGAAGAGAGAACATGTCCAATGGGAAAGACGCGACAGCGAAGTGAGTAGGCAACTTAAAACTGACGTACTAAAACTTTGACTTGCCTTGTCCTTACGACAGAAAATGATCGATTACGACAGCTACAGGCCTGTTTCTTTGTTCTCTGATCAACTAGTGACATTACTTCTAGTCTGGCTGTCTAAATAGTGAAAAGTGCCTGAGAAAAAAAAAAAAAAAAAAAAAAAAAAAAAAAAAAAAAATTCACATTTGACCATTTTCAGAAATAAAAATAAAGTTATCCAAAGAAAGAAGCTAAATTGCATGTTGATAATATCGACATCAACTAAGTCACTTCAGCAACATTTTTAGGTGTATTAGCAGATGAAAAACTTTTTTTTACACACATTGAATGTGTGTAAAAAATCTAATCTTTTGGCATTACTAGAAAAGTTTGCTCACAGGTAAGTCAATTTTGTCTTCTAACACTATTATAGTTTAATGTATCCATACATACCATATTGTAACATTGTTTGGGGCAATAAATATTCCTCTTCCCTTCAAAAAATGATTTTAATCCAAAAGAAATTTTTAAGATTGGCAACAGCGTCAAATCCTCATGAACCATCAGCTCTCCTGTTCAACAAATTAAATGTTATCTGTTTCTAACATCAATACCCATCAAACATGTATCTTTATGTTTAAATATATGTTTCAAAAGTACAGCTTACCAAATTATTTCAACTTATTGTTAATGAACTATGATGTCCATAAATGTCCAACCAGACAAGCAAAGGACATTGATCTTCCCTATTATTACATCACTCTTGGTAAATATGGCATAAAATATATAGGACCATCACTTTGCAATACCAGTCCCCTCTCAATTAAAGCCTGTCCATCATTGTCAGAATTTAAGTCTAATATGAAAAAACACTTGTCAAAGTTAATGTACTCTGCATGCGTGTTTGTTTCATTCATTTATTATTAGTATTACTACTAATTTGTTTTTCTTTTATTTTTCTGTCTTATTATGTTAAGGAAATTCATACTATTAGGATAGATTGTAAAACCTAGAGGGAAGGTTTTAACTATAAGCCTTTTGCCTTTTGGGGTTTTATACCTCTATTGCACAATCCCTGATATGTCTTTTTTATATTCTTTTGTTTTTATTACTTCAATTGTGCTAATAAATAAATATTGACATGTTGAAAAAATAAAATACAACAAAGGCCTCGACAACATCTTAGTATTTTGAAGAACCAGCTTTAGCAGAATCTTCTTTAATCTCATCTTCTAAAAACCATTACAAGGGTGAAGATTAATTTTTGAGCTTTTTTCTCACTCCAAAAATACAATGAGTGATAATAGACCAGTTTTTTCACTAAAGATTGAACAAGTCAAAACTACAGTGTGATCTGTGATTTTTCCTACTAAATTCACTTTAATAAAGTGGTATACTGTATCTGTTGTATATATTGGTGCATTGTAATAATTACATAACAGGGTTCAAGAAGAATACATAACCTTGTAATGTGGTAATATAATTGTAAAAGAGAACGTCCAATTCCCTCTTTAGTACATTCAGTCTGTACTGTATGACGACAATGTTATGTATCATCAATCATGTGCACGTTATGGTGTTTTCTGATGGCAAAAGCTTCACACAGTATGTTTTGCTCTCACCTGTGGAAATAGGGGCCTCTCGTCACGTTTGAACTTTAGGCAGTCGATGATAAGCCTTTTCATAGACTTGGGTGAGGTACTATACAGCTTACTGAGGTCTGGAGACAAGTAACCACGTCCAACCATAAAGATTATCTGAGGAAGGAAACAGGAAGGAGTCAGTTAATGTCACCTGGGAGTGCAAAGCTGTTGATGTCTCTGACTGGTGCCAAAGCTATCAACTTTAGCCTCGCTATGGTAAAAAAAAACAACAGGACAACACATTTCACAGATTGTCACACGCCTCAAAGTCTTTATGTCACACAACTGTTTAACATGAGAGAACTGCCAACTGGGCTGACTGGTTTAACAGTCAAACAATGACATTCAAACTCTGATAGCACCAAATAAGCAACCAGACACCTGAGAATGTGGGTCTGTCATCATCCAAAAGAACTGCAGTGTGGTTCATTAGGAGTGAGAACATAATCCAAACCAATCACAGAAAATAACCCAAAAAGCAAGGTTTCATGGATGTAAGGTAGGGTTGGGCCATAGTGTGCAGTCTCCCATCACATCATTACATATGTTGTCAATTAGGAAGACAGTTTAAATGATGATCCGATAGAGCAGATCCTTATGCTAAGAGAGGGCAAACGGTAGTCTGGACTTCCTTGGGGCTTGGATCCCTTTGTTATTGTAGATCAAAATTGTACTGACTGGACAAAGGGGGGAGGGGGTGCCACAGCACTTGTCTGTACATCACACACACCAATAAATGACCCCTCATCTTCCTCGTCTGCTGCTGCATACAGTTAAAAAACATGAGGAAACTTTTTTCTTCTGTTATTGCCACAGAGCAAATCTGCATCATTCATGAGGGACAACATGTTTACCTTTTACTTGTTCATTTTGTGACTGGTGGTGGGATAAACCAATGCCCAAGGATTCTGTGCTTTAAAATATCCCTCTTTTAAATCTTTCATATTGGAAGTACTTTAAAACTAAATAGTAAAGTGTGAAACAAACAAAATGGCCAATGAGTCTGCATATCAGAAGGGCACCATGAATACCAGAGAGGGTAAATTCTTTAGACTTGCTGTGGGAAAGGAAGGTACTTTACAGTAGGAAGAAAGTGGTGCCCACAACAATTTACTTTGACTCCCTAAGATACTTTAAGGTCTTTAATTTTAATCATTCAACATTCATACATTTTAAGACTGTTTCAGGACCATCAGAAATCCTGCTTTGGACTGAGTCAGTGATATGTTAGCACATAGCTGAGCAGCATATAACCTGGTCTCTGTTGTTGATATTGGAGTAAGGCAGGGTCCCTGACATCAGCTCAAACAGCACAACTCCGTAGCCATAGACATCAGACTGGAATGTGTAAGGATTGCTGTCCTGCATTCTGATCACTTCAGGAGCCTGGAATAAAAAAAATGAAAAATAAATAAATAAATAAAACTGACAAGCAGAAAAATAAAGGCACTTGAATTACACCTGATAATTTTGTATTGCTTTATATTTTTATATATGTAGGGAGATGACCACAGATCTTAACCCCAATTACCAAAACCCTTCTGACACATTAGCACTCTTATACCTGCTTGGTATGAAACTGAAAAGAAAAATTACACAGGATCACTGTATCACAGTGATACTCCACTACGTCAGTGAAGGCAAACTGAAACAGGGAGTCCTGAAGAAGTTACTATATGAATCTCAGATTGATCCTATTGTGGCTGAGGAGATACGAAAAGTCCTTGCTGAATTTGTTATGTTTGCTGCAAGGCAGCAAACATAACAGTGGATAATAACATGCTGCAAATATGGACATGGCTATATGACAGATGTACTTTGCTCTCAACCGTGGAGGACCAAAGGACTATACCACCCAGTCCATCTCCTGCAAGGATGCAGGACATCATTGTGTGGGCCAAGAGATCATGCATTGCAAAAAATGTGTTCCAGGAAAAGCAGCATATCTTGGGTAAAAAACTGAATCACACTGTTTCATTCAGGCAGGACTAAATAGATGCAAATTGATCTAAATAGATTTATTAAAGTGATTTTAATGGGTGCTTTGTACATTTCAGGCCTGCTTGACCATTCTGTTGTCCTGGATGTGAGGATGTGCTATAAATTATATATTTTAGGATCCAGAGATAGTCCAGAACACCTATAAGTTCCTAGGGGTTCACCTCAACAATAAACTGGACTGGTCGGACAACACTGAGGCCCTCTACAGGAAAGGACAGAGCAGGCTGTTCTTCCTCAAGAGGCTCAGGTCCTTCAACGTGTACACTAAACTGCTGCAGATGT
>OMKZ01051077.1:55207-71055 GCA_900302535.1 Neoniphon sammara | reverse complement strand
TTTTATTAGGGTATTTATATCGTTTCTGTATTGAGTTGCTGTACTTTTCTTTTGAATCTTTTGAATTTCTTTTGCGTTATTTCAATGAGTCTCCAGTGACGTCATGGGATTTATTAAGGGATTCCCTTTGAATATAGATAGATAGATAGATAGATAGATAGATAGATAGATAGATAGATAGATAGATAGATAGATATGTAATATGCATACGCAATGTACTGATTTCATTGATTATTAATGTTTTGTACGTCTGTTCATTTCTTCATAACCTTGTCCAGAGACTACAGCGACCTCAAGTGTTTTTACATGTACATAGCACTTTGATCCCTAAAATGCATTATCTTATTGTGCAGCTATACTGCTGGCTGCTGGGGGCAGTTTAGTAAAGCCATGAGAGGGCCGAACCAACATTTGGAAACTATAATAAAATAAAGGAGGGTAAAGGAGATGGGAAACACTGTGTGATCAGATTTTAAATATCTAATTGTTCAATGGGTGTAGATAAATTTTTACCATACTTGACAGCGCCCCCACATGGTAACTATATCTCTGTGGGTATCAAACATAGCTCAAGACAAGAGCTCTTTATAACAGTTGGCACCATGTCTGTAGCCCCTTCTGTTGCTCAAGCCTTCCAATATGTACTTAGATCAAGGTTCAGAGGTCAATATTTCAAAGCAGGAGCCATTTACAGTCTTCAGACTGATATATGTTACTCTCCGGGTCAAGACCTTTCCAACAATGTATTTGGTTTTGTCCTACAACAAAGTTTTAATTTTCTCATTTCATGGACACAGTCTCCAGTATATTGTATTGCCTTAAAATTGAACATTTGTGCTCAAAAAATTTTCTGTAGGTAAAATGTACGTTCTAATGTAAATCCGCAGATGAAGGGAGTCTCAAAACCTGATCAGATCAGAGGCCCTTGAGAGGCTTTCAGGGGCTCCTCAGCAAAATGAGGAATAGTTTAATTTCACTGTAATGGTTCACTATAATCACTATAGTTTAATTTCACTGTTGAGTTCACTGGGAAATGGTTATGTTACAAAATAATGTACTTTAACATTATGCTTTAATCTCACCCCTTTACATCTATTTGTCAGTGTTCAAGTATGACCTCTAAACAATATAATAGTCAAAACAACCCCTTTTTTCATTGGGTCTCTTGGGCAAAGTCACTTCAAACTAAGATCCACAGAACATGCAAAAGTTTGAAAACTCCTTAGTTAGAAATTAGGCAACCTCTGCTGAGTTGTGTCTCGAATGAATAACTGAAATCTGAGCTAATAAAAGAGAAACAGCAAAAGGGAAAGACACCTGCACACTGTGGTGGCAGTTTGAGGAGAATTACGGTCCTAATCCTACATAATAATGGCTCTTCTTTTGGGAGTTGGATGTAGCCTACAGTAATCTTTTGAAACCCTTTCCTATGTCACGACCGGCCTGGGAAATAAGATCAACAGCTGCAGGGTTGAACAACAGCACAAGAACAAAAAGGAGCAAATATGATTTTCAAACCCATTCACAAGTCAGATATTAGTATTGATTACCCAGACGGAAAATGAACATCAAATAAACTGAGTATCAGTGCCAGGGCTACAACGCTATGTTTTCATTGCATTAACATTAAAATCTGACATTGATTCAACTTCTTGTTGCTCACTGATCCAACATCATTACACCACTGAAAATTCACTGAATACAGGCACAAAAAACGAAATGCTTTCAATTAAATTTCAGTCATCTTTTTGGTTGATCAAATACTGAATTAATGTAACATCAATCCTGCATTTTCTTCAGCAAGGACTTCTCAGTGACATGCCTGCAAAAGACCATGCCATTTTCATTTCATTTTCATCTCTTCCAAAGGCAAGTCACCTTAAGAGAAAAAAAAACAAAACTTCCTACTACTAACTGCTAACTGTTACATAGTTGCACATTTATATCACATGGAAACCCTAGACACTTAATACATGGGAAAACAAACAAATTCAGTTCAACTGATACTGCTCAGGAGCATAACTGACAATTTTGTATGGTATCTGCACAAGCGTACTCTGTGGTTTTCTCCCTTCTCTAAAGGACACCATGCACTTCATCACACATTTGTTGCGAAAATATATTGGAGAAAAAAGTTACTCAAAGAAGCCTTTAAACTGACACTAGTGTGAGGATTGGCTTGTTTGTATCCATTTTTTATGTTTTTGTTTTTGGCTGTGACTTCCAGTGTGAGTGTGTGTGTGTGTGTCTGCACTCCAAGAGATGCACAGATGAAATCAAACAAACATCGGCAACCATAAGCCTTTTATGAAGAAAATGTTTTGGTTTTCGAGTTTTTGGGGCTTTTAAATTGGCAGTGGTAGTTTTCTGTAAGGCCTGTGGAGGCTCGGGCTTGAATGTCAGACTTCTGCAAACTTTGTCGATACAGCAGCCATACATCACAAGTGCAGTAACATACCAAAAGTTCATGTCAAACTATATGCTTTTAATGAGACACTAAATGTGCAGAGCTGTGCAAAGTGTAACTTTAATGATGTGGTCGCATCAGAACTTTCCTCGTGTGTCTGCCTTCCATCAGCCACATTGACACGGGCAATTTCATATGCTGATTAGAAAAAAATGTTACACATGTCCAGCTTGAGTATTTTTATTCTCTTGGTACCACCAGTGTCTTCTCCACTCTGCCTTCAATCAACAATTTACTGGAATTTATCTCAGATTCATTTGGCTCTGGATGTGTCAGTGATATCCCTATATAACTGTAAATACAGTAAACAGTAATCCCTGTGCTGTATAATTGTAAATACAGAGCTTTTCTCTTTTAGTAGAGGCAGCACATTCCACTGATAGAAAAGGAGGAACAAGAAACTTAGATGTGGAATGTTTGTGTGTGTGTGTGTGTGTGTGTGTGTTTGTGGATGTGTGTTTGGCTCTCCAAGAGGTCCTAAAACATTAAAAGATACAGATTAAAAAAACAAAACAAAACAAAGAAAAAAAAAACCCTCAACAGTTACAGAATATAGACTTTAGATTTTAAATTGTAAGGCAAGGTCAAAATACTACCCATTTGTTTTTAAAGTTTACCAAAAAATATGTGGTTAAAATACAGAATGGTTAATAATATATTAATTCAGCTAGTAATTCATGCGAAAGAGTCCTAACCTTCTGAAAGAGTTTAACTTTTAGTTAAGAGATTCAAACTGAATGACAGAACAGAAATGATCCAATCCCATGTGGTTTTGTATCTGGCTATTAATAAAAATAAAACTGATCATTACAATTAAATTAAAGGATATCTGGGCCGGGGTAGGGATAACCCCAGGAGCTCATCAGGGTTTAAGAGACAGAAGTGCCTGATTGATCAGGCCCAATAAGACAGTGGCTTAGGGCAGTTACTTATTATAAAAAACAAGTTTCTGGTCTTATTATTTCTCACCCTGTTATCTTCAGCTCTCTGCTGTGATACTGGTCCACTCTCTTCTTAACACACTGTTGTTGGTGCAAATGATAAACAGTGCTAATGTGTTGTATGCACTCCATGTTGCCACATAATGTGTGAGAAGCACTGAAAAAAACCCCCACAGCCAGCAATGAAAAATGCCCACAATCGGAACAGACTCTTGGCAACAAGAGATTTATAATTTTGTCCGTTGAAGCTTTGGGAAAGACAGCTTTTCTCTCTTAAAAGAGAAGTACTTGCTCGTCAAAACCCCAAGATCTTCCAGGATAATATAAGAGACAATCAAATACTTGAGGTTTGGTCTTAAGCTGTAAAAATGCATTTTTTGCATAGTCTCTACGTCGTCGTTGATCAACAGAGGTCTGCAACTACAGCTTTCAGTACTTTGTGGTACTGTGCGGTACTTGGTGGCAACAATTAAGATACAGCAGGATTCATTAAATCAAAATGCGGTTCTGATGAGATTCACCATCTGCTTCATATTAAAGGATACACTCACAGGTCAGAGAACCTCACTGTCATTCTCCCCCTCTCCTCTAAGAGCACATTTGACTGTCTCTAAGGGATTGATTAAGGTCTGTGCTGCGCAATACGAGCTTTGGAAAAGGCTTCGTTTTCATAAATCAGGATTTTTGTGTTAACCTCCATGCAGCAGTGTTGACAGGCAATTCATGCTCGCTCAGGTTCCCGGTCTCTAGGCTCTCCCTTTAGGCTTGTCCTTTATCTTCTCTATTACTTGTTTTATCTCTGGAGCCCATTGCCCAAGCAGTATGATAGTCTGTGGGCCACCAGCCAATCACCATCTCTGATCCCTTCCCGTTTTGTCTCTCTCTACGCTGATGACATGTTGATTTTCATCCCCAAAGACGTATCGTGTCATATGCATCTACACGGATGTCTACTGTCATTGTTCAGCTGATCATACATAAATCTCCTCAGTACGCTTTAACTCTGGAACGAGGTGGGGCGACCAACATAACTAATAGTCACTATTTTCTTTGAGATCTATTGAGTAGAGCTCCCCTCCCCAAGAGTTTCCCCCTTTGTAGTGGATGTTTCAGCTCGGCCATTAATCAAATCATATCTGTGAAATGTCTCAAAAGTTTGCTGAAGCTAAATGCAACTCATCCATCACGTTACTGAAAGACTTCATATGAGAGAGTTGTAGACATTTTTCTTCGCTTTCGCTTGTCAATGGGGGATTTGATCTATATGCAAAGTTGGGCTCTCACCGCACTTGATTGGTTGGCGAGGTCTTTGAGAAAGAGAACGGGGGGAAGAGAGGGAAGAGGAAGGGGCAGGAAGATAGGGAGAGGTATAAGGGGTAAAGAGGGGGGAAGGAGGAAGACAGAGAGAGAGGTGGAGAGAAGAAAAGCAAGATAGAGGGAAAGACAGATGGGGGGTGAAAGGGAGGTTGGGCTTCGTGCAGATAGCATCGCTGTGTGATAGATTCCCGCGGAGACTAAATTGGGCTTGTGGGCTGAGAGGGAATCAGGCTAAGTCCTGACTGACAGGCAAAGAGAGCACTTATCAATGACTAGTGAGGGGGAATTGGACAACTCCTGAATGGCTACGTGATTAAGCCGCTTATTTGTGTCTGTGTGTGTGTCTTTCAAAAAGCACAAAACATGGCGATCGATAATTCTTTTACAATCGGATTCGAAGATGTTAAGAACAAGGTCATTAGAAAGTCGCTCGTCAGCCCTCGTTCTCCTCCTGTTGTCCTTTCAGCTAATGCATTCGTCCACCGTGTTCACATCGCTCCCGCTCACTGTCTCTTTCTGTCTTTCTAACTGTGATCCACCTCCCACTGTCTTCGCTTGCTGTCCCACCGAACTGCCTTTAAAAGCTCCAACCAGATGGCTCAAGAAAATGAATGGTCGTGTGTGTGTGTGTGTGTGTGTGCAGTGACACATTCAGGGTTAAGATCGACATTACTGAGAAGTGATTTGACACACTGTCAGGGAAAGACATTTCTCAGTCCTTCATCTCACTCATTCATCTCTATCTTGCCATCGCCTCTTCACTCCTTCAGTCTTGCCTTGCCTCTCTATCTTTTGCATGAATATCTATTTAGTTCTCAAGCAGGGTTATTTAAGAGCACTATCTGGTATGTCTGGTACTTAGAGGTGGACTGGAGAGCAGTAAGGACATTGTATGTGCCATCCTTTACTGCCTAAAATGAAATAGGAAAGTCTTTACAGACTGACTAAGGAATGGTATGAATTATTTCTCATACTGGCTGATCTAAGCTTAATCCTTAATAATTAATGATAATTTAATTATGCTTCAACTCTTTTTGATATTGTGAAGCACAAATCAAAGAAAGACAGCAATTATGGTGTCATTCTACTTCATTTTTCCTAAAAGATGAAGGGAAAGAAAAATATTCTAGTCAAATGTAACCTTTGCATTACTAAATTGCTCAATGAGCATTATACCCCATTTGCAAGAGAGGCAAAAGTCAAAGTAATAAGTCAGCCTGCTCATCATGGAAAGTAGGACGACTTATTACTTTGATTGAGATGTAACATGTCATAAATATGTTAATTTCATGACCCCATCTTGAGTCAGTGTCAGACACCCAAATGAGCTTGGCCGGGGAAGTGTGCATATATAACAAAATGCTTTTATATGTGAATTTGTTTCATCTGTTGATGCACCTGTATGTGTCCTGTCTATGCCTGTGTGTTGTGTGTGGTACACAAAGTAAAATTTGCTGTGGCCAGAGATGTCATGAAAATTGATTTATCATGATCCATAAATATGCAGTACAGATAAATGATAAAAAGGATTCATGGAACATATTTCTCCAGAGGGAATTTGCTTGTCGTCTGCAGACATATTAATCACCTCAGGGAGGGAGAGTGACAGCATGATAGTTTCATGAATTAATAAAGCTCTTGCTATACAACAAAGCCTTCCGGTTAATTCAAACAAGGTCATAACTCAGTTGCTTTTGTTTGCAAGAAGTCTTGCACACGCAAATGCATGCACGTGGCCATCCGCACATGCACACATACATATGCACATCCACACACACACACACACACAAACACACCCACACAAACCAACAACTACTGCAACTATGCAGCACTTCTCAGGGAGGAGACACCACAATGTTAATACTTATTATTCAGAAACAGTGGGGAGGTGTAGAGCTCAGTGGTCTACCCATTTTTTAATAAACAGCCCACCGCTGAGCAAAATCATATCACTGTGATTGTGTGTGTTTCTGTGTTTGTCAGTGTGTGCATGTGTGTGTACACACACACACACACACACACACACACACACACACACACACACACACACCTTACACTGTATAAAGAACTCTGCTGCAAAGTGAGAACAAAAAATAGTTGAGATGCATTTTTCACTGTAAAAAAGAGACAGCTGAATTACATAATTGAATTTAAACACATCAAAACACATTTTGAATTCTTAACATTTGATTAGTCACATTGCATTTTTCTTGTGACACAAAGGGAGCAACAAGAACTAAAATGAAACCCTTCATTTGCAAAGTGTGATGGGAGTCCCATAGATGGAAGCATTGAGCTGCAGTTCACAAGTGTGGGAGAGAAAGCAAGGAAGCCTCATGGTCCCATGCTTAGTCACCCATTTTACCTGACTGCCAGTTGGTGTATAGTACTCAGCCCTCTGCTCTGAACGGGTTCACTTCACTAAGCAGCCCCTGTAGTTGGAATCCTAAATTGAACAACTGTCCAGTCCCAAGACTCAACCCCTGTCTGTACAGCATTCAACACTGCATCTCCTAGATAATAATAGCCCAATTATATCATTGTCATATTATGTAAAGGAGATAACCTTTCACCACTATATGAAACTCAGCACCCTAGAGCAAAAAGTGTATTTATAAAAAACTAGGTGTTTATGGGGCGTACATATAGGCCGACATTTACTAAGCCTTTTACACATCTTTTCAGGCGCATTCTCCCCTCTGCAACATGCGTGCTATTAATCAAACAGGGGCAATTACCTGGAAATGCAGTTTGAAATAGATGCCCAAGTTCCAATTATTATAGACACCCTCAAAAATATCAGTGCGCACTGTCACTTCATTGACCAATAATTCAACTGTAGGGTTACTGTTTGTCTTTAGTGAGCTGGTTGAAGGCTGCATACAGCACAAACTCCAGTGCTTCAACAAGTGTGCACATGTTAAACTCAGTTCCATGTGCAAAACTGCAAGTAAAAGGCGGTCCAGCTGCTGACTGTGTAATTAGCTGCTTCCTTCCTTCCTTCCTTCCTTCCTGCTTCCTAAATCTGACGTTGATTCCACGAAGATTGTGACAAATTCCCCGAAAGGTGCAAGGCAAAATGCTCTGGGACTTTCATGTATGTAAATCTGGCCCATGGTGTTTACATAGTGTCATAGTCACTTTGTCAATCACCCAATTTAGGCAAAGAATATTAATAAAGCTGTGAGACACTTGAATCATGCAGTTTCTCCCCAGTTTTAAGACAATAGATATCAAAGCTGACACACATTAATGCATTGTCACCTGATATGTTTTTACTTGTCACCATGATTCATTTCTAGATTAATCTATAATAGAAAATTAAACTGCTGTGAATATATATATATTTACTCTGGGGTGAATTCACCTGCAGTATCGAACAAAGTGGGAATAACTTAATATTTCAAATATGCAGTATGCAGCAAAGATGGTGCTGCAGATGGCAGCCTCGGTACATCGCTCTCCACTTGTACGTTGTCTGTATATTGTCTGTATTGCTGAAAGCCATCAACAGCCCGAACCAAATTCCTAGTGTGTGTCAATATACTTGGCCAATAAATCCAATTCTGATTTTGAATCAGTAGATTGCGGAAACTGGTTAGCTTGTGTGCAGCAATGTGTTCCATTTGAAGTTAGATGTCATAAAAAGCTCATAAAATGTCAGTATTTATCAGTGTTACCTAGACAGCTACTATAGGATGTTGCAATGGTAAGTGCAAATCTGCTGAAAACCAAAGCTAAGGCTGTCTCCTGTACATACACCAATGACTGCTGAGGTCACCATCCTAACTGACACACTGTGAGGTTTGCAGATGATTATGTCATAAGCCTGAGCCAAAATGGGCATATAGATCCTGAGCCTGTTCTTGGTGACTTTCTTCAGTGGTGTAAAACCTGCTTCTTACAGTTGACTGTGGCCAAAGCAAAAGATGTGCATGGACTTCAGGGGGGGCATTGAAATGTCACTAGCCAATCAAAGGGCTGGACACTGAGCATTGATGATAAGCTGATGTGGAAAAAAAAAAATCAGCAACAACTGTCGCAGAACTGAATGCCTTTAGGGTTGCTAGAAGGCTCATGACTCGCTTTTTTGGGTCAGCTTTCAACCAATGACCCTGGGACTTGAAAGTGTGCCACAACATTTTATCCATTTGGTTTACTATGGAAGGTTCATTGTCCTTACCATTTTGACCTACTGCTGTATAAAATAGTGAAACATTTGATATCCTTAACTTTATGACTCTGATTCTCAATATAAGAGAAGTGTAGTCATGATTACAGTGGAATACAGATTTATACATACTGTGTGAGTGCACTGGTATGTGACTCAAGACATTGAAGAGGGCAGTGCAAAAGGCACCATATGCAAATGTACAACTATGATAGATCCCTCTATGTGCAGGTGGTAAATTAACTGTGGCTAGTGCAGAATTAACATCATATGGCACCAGGTGTACCAGAAAATCGCCTACTGGTGGATGTTAATTTTATGGCAATCGGCATTAATTTTGTGCTGGACTGCAGGTGAAGTTGACGTTTTTAGTGGTTAATATGGCTAATGAAGAGAGGCAAATTGTGGCCCACTCAGTGTTCCATATGCCAGCTCACTGAACAGCCGCTGTCTAGTCAACCAAAGCCCAATGTGAATGAACGGGAAAAGAAGGCTCCATCGATAAGCTCTCCCTTTCTTTGCTTTCTATTTTTTAGCACCAACACCAATATATGAACTCAAATACAGCACTGATCTTAGTGATTATACCGTCTCCCCTACCATAGATATCAGTCAGCAGCTTGTCCACTAATCAGAGATAACTGGCCCTTAATCCTAACAATAGTGAAATGTGAAAATTATTTCTCATTGAATATGGAAATGCATAAAACTTCACTTTACTGTATCATAGAATTACAGAATTTCAAGAGAACAACCTGAAGCTCTCTGATTATTATTTTTGTTCAAAAAATACGCTAATCACAATAAATACATTTATCCTTAAGACACTCAATTCCTTTGGACAATTGGTCACAAGTACTTAATGATCTGGAGTGTCCTCTCAATGTTTTTTCTTCTTCATAATCATCATCTTCTTATCACCTGATCTTGGTTCCTGAGCACTATAACCACATTAGTGTTTTGCCCTAACACTAACCATAGTTAAAAGCAGGTTTTGTGTCTTTATGAAGACTATTATGTCAGTGTTTAACGCTCAGCTTAACCCCAATGGGAAACATGCTTCTTCATGGGTCTCTGAATAGAGGGAAGCGTTTGCATGATAAGTGGTGGTTGCCTGCCTGACTACCTGTATAGCTGACCAGCGGTGAAATGATGTTTAGGATGTCTAAAAACAAAGAGACAGATAAAAGTCAGTCAAAAACAACTTCTTCTTCTTCTTCTTCTTCTTCTTCTCTCTCTCTCTCTCTTTCTCTCTCTCTCTCTCTCTCTTTTTTTTTATGGCAAGGCCAGTGCTGGATGAAAGAACCCCACCTAACTTTACTTCACTTGACACAGACAACAGCAGTCCAGGTGCAAGGCCAGTGCGCTGCATGTTGGGGTGGGAGCCAGCTTGGCTAAAAGACCCAAAATAGCAGGAGTGGCTCTGAAAAAACTGCCCTTGGTAACATGTTAAGTTTGAGTCAATGTTAATGCAACATTCCATTAAATTAAGGCTATGTCTACTAATAACTAATGACAGTAAAAGAAGCTTATTGGGTATCCCTGTTTTTTGCTGCATATGGAGTTTGACCCGATGACATAATGTGTATTGCACTGTCTTGTTTGTGTATTTTATGTTTTGTATTGCATTATGTACACTGTATTAAATTGCGTGTGGGCCAATATGGCACTCTTTTGCCTTTTTGCAACTGTATTTTTCCTGCCTATGAACTGCATATTAAAATTACAGCTAAATGTGGTACAATGGTGTTGTACATGGTCCCTTATAAATAAATAATAAACTAACATGGTCCAAGCTAGCTTAATTGCTCTTGTCAACCTTAGTGGGAAACCAAGATCTCTCTAAAGCATGAGTGCTGCTGGTCTTGCCATTTCAACTTAATAGATGCTTTACTATTAAATTTTATCAAGTTTCATTTTTGTCAATATGATGAGAGTACAGTTATGTGTAATTATGTCTTTGTAAAGAGGAGATGAGGGGAGCCAGTTCCACATACATGACCAATTAGTGGATGTACACTTTGACAAGTGATTTAGTTTATACATTAATGGAACTGTGTTTTAAGGAAGAGAGACTGAATGATCTATTCTTTATTTTATTATTACAGAGAAACAGACTGTTATTGTTGTTTATGAACTTGATTTTAGTATGCAGCACTTTAATGTACTTTACTCTAGTCTTTAAATACCCCTCTTTGAAAGGTTTATGTACTTAAGTTTATTTCTGTAGCCATTACTATATGAGTGGTTTGTAGCACTTACGAAGTCAGAAGCCCAGGATATTCAGGATCAAGCAGCAAAGAGACTGTTTACTTTGCTCTTGAGCCTTTTAAACTCTCATTAGTGCTATTCTTTTTTATGGGAGTAGTCAGGATAAAGATCCCAAATTTTAGTTAGTGTCCTCTGGTGTTCTTTTCCCAGGCTACGCATAATATATGATTGTTTTTCTTACCACCACAGTTGGAAAAAGCAGTGTGGAAACACTTACAAAACCCAGAACATAATTGTCAGCAATTTGCCATTGCAAAATAGTCGCTGTCCCATCACTTCCAGGCCAAACAAACTGCAGCACAGCTGAAGAAATGCTATATAAACCGAACAATTACCCCACCGTCCCAAGATAAGCTTAATTAGCCCTTCATGTATTGTAGAAAATCAATATGACTGTTACAGCTTAAACAGGCCTTCTAGACAGTCAATGTGACTGTTACAGTGTGGTTGACAGTTGTTGTCATTACATAATATTCAAAACTTTAATTTGAAACAATTAAGTTGATGAGTTCAGCATTTCATAGGAATTATGTATTGCTCAGTTGTTACTGAGTGCAATATGCTGCTAAAGAGGCACACTGCCTCTGGAAATGCTATGCTGCCATGCTGGAAATGCTCAGGATCAATTTAATTAGTTGTCATAGCCACAATTCCACCAAGATTACAGCAATTCTGCGTGTTTACATCCAGTGTGGAAGCACATTTCATTCCGTGATAAATTAACAGCCATTAAAAAAAAAAATAAATAAATAAATAAATGTTTCTTGTGGAGCCTAAATTGCAATCAGAAGGTTTTCCAGAGAGCACAAATACATGAATTATTTGTATGTGTGTCAACTGTGTCTGAATGGGGTTCAGCTCTAACTAGACTAATAAACTTATTCAATGCCAATATGATTGTGTCGTGTGTTTCAGTGTCACTAGAAGTAAAAAGGAAGTCATAAAGCAACATGGAAGAGAGGCTGCAAAATAAGGCAGAAAATAGTGGGATATTGTAGCCATAATAAAGTATAGTTTGATAGTAGTTGAATGGATTAAGTAGTGAGAGTACTTTTCAGGATCAAACTGTGCCTCCTTATAACAACATGTCACAGCAGTCCCATCTATAAAGATTCCTTAGAAATGCCATAGCAACAGCATAAAAGATGGACCCCTGCTGTCACACTCACACGCAGGGGGTCTCTTGACAGAGGTGGCAGCATTTAGTCAGCTCAAAGAGGATGTGACACACTAATCCCTCCTGGCCCGCAACATCTGCTTAATACTGACCCATGTCTCACTGCACTGGCAGCAGCCCCTGCCATAACATCTGTTTAAAGGTGACCCTGACCCCTGTGTGGTACCTTGGTGTAGAATCGTACCTTACCCTCGACATAGATCATTACCTCTGGCCAAAACAAGGGGGTGGTGTGTGGATTGAGACGCATCTGGAGTCAGAGCTCAGTGAAAAACATCTGGTTGACACTGAACCCCCCCATCCCCTCTCCCCCCATAAACATCAACTTTTTCTGACCGTTCTCATTGTTACAACTGAGAGTGTCCTCCTACCAGCCCTTATGCAAGGTGAAATAACTGCTATGATAAAATGAGTTTCGGGACTTGTACAACAATGACAATGAATGAATGAATTTCATGTAGTCAAATTTTTGTCCACAACTGGCCTGAAAGTAGGTTTTTTACATCTCCTCTGGCTATTTTATTTAAATCTATGTCTGCACCACTTTTTCTTGTCTCTTCTCTATCTCTTTGCATTGCTTATATATGCATTGTTGTTAGATTTTGTCCAGACTGTGTAGAAATCTGGTGACAGTGTAAGCCTGAACACTCCCATATATCTGGTTTTGAAGATTTGATAGCAAGGTAGGCAAAATTTGACTTTTATTCATCCAGACCTGTCA
This sequence comes from Neoniphon sammara, assembly GCA_900302535.1. Lineage (NCBI taxonomy): Eukaryota > Metazoa > Chordata > Actinopteri > Holocentriformes > Holocentridae > Neoniphon > Neoniphon sammara. The sequence continues at coordinate 57,990 of OMKZ01051077.1, read as the reverse complement.
CTTAATGCACCCTGGCATCATAGGATGATAAAAGTTGCACTGAAATGACAAAGGTAACCTAGTTTGAGATTCTTCAGATTAAGATTGGATTAAAAGAGATAAGGATGTGAGGGGGGTGGTTTAGAGAAAAGAAATCTTGAAAGCTTGTGCAGTATCTTCAGTTCTCACACAGCAAGGTAAAGCCTTCCTTCTATCACAGATCAAGGTTGTGCTGATAGACTGGATTTCAGGCTTTTGGTCTAATGTTGAGGTTATTCTGTAATGACCTTGAGGTGACATTTATGTGCTGTGCTTGGAAATGCCCGCTCTTGTACATGGATTGAGGAAGAGCTGTGAAGCTTTGTCATCTGTTCATTACCTTTAGTTGTCAATGTGTTGTCAGAGATCGGTTGTATTGCATGTAGGAAGCCAGATTTTAGGCTATGTCCACACAAAGCTTGGTGAGTTTGAAACTGCATCTTTTTTTTTTCTCTCCATTTTGGCCTTGAAGCTGGCGTTTTGCGCCCATGAAAACAGGGCTCAAAAACGCTCTCCAAGGTGTGTAAATCTGAGCACAGCGGTCTGATGTTGCAGTGTGGACAGGGAAAACAGAGCTTAACAGAGCTGACGTGGGATTGTCATGTGATCTAGGTCATAGTCTAGTATTGAGCATGTGCTGGCCACGCACGTAAACCTGTGCGTGCTTGATAAGGGACTTATAGCATTTTGGGGCATTTCAGTGTGGACAGCAGGCTTTTGGAAAATTGTCTGGAAATGCTATGAAAACACTGGTGTGGTGTGGTGTGGTGTGGTGTGGATGCAACACCAAAACTGTGTTTTCAAATTTTTCTGGTTTAGTTTGACATGCCCTCATTTAACCCGAACATGCCACTGATGATGACATGGTGATACTTTTGAATGGGACGATGCACAGTAAGGTTCTGAGGAGAATGACTTCCAAATATGGAGGGACTGCCATTAGGTGCTAGTTTCTTAATACTGGAAAAGAAAGAGAGAGAGATTGTGTGAACAGCTCTAAAAGAAAAATTATTGCAGAGAGTGATTATTAAGTGAGCGAGGCAATAAAGGTGTGAAAGTGTGATCAGGGCTTGTTTATGGCATAAATACACAGAAGAGAAAAACATGCAGAAAATGCAAAATGGAATCAGACTACTTTTGGAAATATATTTAAAGTGAGGAGGTGAAAGGTTAATGATGAGATGCTCCATTCCTCAGTATTTTTCTGATAGCCCTGCTTAGATGGTTGATGCTGCAGCTCTGAAGGGTGGAAAGGTTACTGGACCAATGATGGTTTTTGAATCCAACTAATTCTGAATCAGTGAATCCACTATTTCTGTGTCGGTCAGGGTGGACTGTAAGGTTCTGTGAGCATAATGAAAAGAGTTGGATGAAAATCTCTCCGAAGACCTGAATAATCAGGAAGCTCTTCTACATTTGGCCAATGAGTGGCAAAAGTAGAAGACTCTGGTTGCACTGGGAAACTCCCAGGTGAGAGTGTGTGCAGCTCAAACCGAAGCAGGACTTGCTTCAGACTTCGACCATTAAGATACGGCCTTGCTTGAGTGGGAGTAATTAATGGTAACACCTCATTAATGAAGCAGTTTGTCAGAATCTGTTCTGATATAAATTTTAAAATATAGCACATATGGACAGCTATTCAGAATGTAATGTTTATCCTGCTCATACCATAAAAACAAAAAAACAAAAAACAAAAGCGAGAAACGGTGAAAGAGACAGATTGCCGCTATCATTCCTTTTGGTTTGTACTTGCATTGCTTACGTAACACAAGCTGTGAGATTTGATAGTCCTGTGTGTGTGTGTGTGTGTGTGTGTGTGTGTGTGTGTGTGCGTGTGTGTGCATGTGTGTGTGTTTGTCTCTGGGTAGCATTACTCAAAAGAAGCAAGTGGCAACTAATGGACGGTCAGAGAGAGGGAACTGGTCAAAAACAGATGAACAGGCACAGATAGATACATACATACATGCATATAAAGAGATACACATAGTAAAGTGACAGTAATTAAAAATGTAGTTAAATGATGACAGCAAACAACCAATATAAAACAATAACAATTATACTTCAAAGCATTACTTTATTCATAGTTTTTGAATTAAAAAGATATATCTTTAGTCAGGTATGGCTTACTGTGATATATACCGTGTTTTAGTTCAGTTGGGTTTTCCTACATAAGTAATGTCTACATTGGAGTGTGATGATGCGTTTTTGTACACCAGTCTAGATGTTACCTTGATCCTGGGTTCACTCGACAGATTTTCAATGGAATTTTTCTAGAGTTGCTGTAAGGTTTATTTTTTCACTTTGATGGAGCTAAGCTAATGACTCCTGTAGACTTCAAGTCTTTATGCTAAGCTAACACAAAATGCTACCCATCGGATTTGGAACTGAACCAGTGGATGTACAGAGGGGAAAATGGTATCAGACATCTTGTCTCAGTCTAGGTAAGTTGGAAAGTGGGTATTTAGTCCAAAATGTTGGAGTATTCCTTTAAGCTATATGCTTTAAAAAAGTATGTTGCTAACAAGTTGCTGTACCGAAACTACAATGGTGATCCGAATATTTACATGTCATTACGTCAAGCATGAAATGCTACTCATAGGAACTGAACCAGTGGATGTACAGAGGTGAAAATGGTATTGACATCTTGTCTCAGCCTGGGTAAGTCGGAAAAAGGCTATTTTGCCCAAAACTAGCATTCCTAGTATTTTAGTATTCCTTTAAAATTTTGCAGTGTAATTTAGGATGTGGCACAGAAGTATGAATCT
>OMKZ01051077.1:24538-55187 GCA_900302535.1 Neoniphon sammara | reverse complement strand
GAAGAAGAAAAAACAAATAAATAAAAAAAAAAAAAAAAAAAAAAAATGCTCACTGGGGATTGTAATCTGTTCACTAATGAATTATGATAACTCTGTAGCTATGAAATGAGGCATGTCCAAGCACAGACTCACACAAACACTCAAAGAGAGAGACACACACATGCACACACAAACACTCATATATACACACACACACACACACCCCTTAACTCCCACAAAATGGTCTGATTCAACAATGTGCTTTCTCATCACTTGGAGCTATGCCCTTCTAAAACACCCCGCAGTCTGGAATGGACAAACCTGGGGGCTTTTATATCCTCCATTAGTTGTGCAGCAGATATAAATTAGCTGTATTACTCTAACCACAGCTCCATCCAGCCCAAGGCCTGCTAATGCGTCGCACTCCTCCATAAACTTCACGTCGCTCCATGATATACTCCTACACTGGCAGCTCTCACACAATGAGCTCCATAAGAATTTGGACAGTCACACAGTGATGTTTTGGCTCCATACTGTTATTACTTTAGATGTGAAGTGACACAGCTGCTATGAGGTTTAAGTGCAGACTGTCAGCAGCTTTAATGGGTATTTTCAGCCATATCAAACCCAAGTCAAGGAATTCTAACCACATTTAACCCACCCCTCCAATACAAATACACACACACACACACATGCGTCAGTGCACCAAATGTCAGTCACGTTATGACATTGTGCAAAGTTGCCGTCATGTGTAGTCAAGAATTATTTAAATGTAATGACTTTAAATGAATCTGCAGCCCGCAAGCATCAACAGACTCTTTCTATCCTGGTGCCAGGTTCTCTTTGCAGCCTTGTGTATCAGTGGGTTCATGTGACTGCATGTGGCTGCAGGTTACTCTCACAGGCAGGAACAGGAGAGTGACTCAGAGCTGGACTGATAACTAGACTCCTGTTTTCTTGTTATTATTTACAGGAAAAATCCACCCTAAGCCAGTTTATCACACTTAAAAAAAAAACAGCTCCTGGCACGGTACATTGTTTTTTTTGGTTTTTTTTTGCATTATTTTGTTCTTTAATATATACAGTGGAGTGTGATAACAGAACATTTTTCAGCTATCTAGAATATTAACCGTGAATGTCAGGTTTTGCTGCGTGGACATGCACAAAGTCAGGCACACATGAGGTGAGGGACTTCAACTGCCTCCGTGTTTTATTTTATTTTATCTTTACCAAATATGAAAAATGCCTACTTTATTGAATGCAGTGCTTATTCATTCAAGTCACCTTGTCACATTAAAATGAAGAGACCGTGCGCTAAGCTGTTTATTTAATATGGCTTAGAATAACAATAACTAATTGATTCTTACGTTTCACTGAGCTCGAGACAAAAAACAATGCATAAAACCAGAAAATCCTCAAACTCAGAATCCTAACTGTCAGCGGGTTCGCTCACGCAAAAGATGACAAAGACGGCAGTTTGCGTTTAATTTGTTTTTCTGAGGTGAAAATCTAGTTGACAAATGTTCCAGCAGTCAGACTTTCATCAGTGTGGATACACAAGACCAAAGCACACTACATACTAATACTAATCAGTGCCTACAGTTTACTAATCTCCATAGTATGCTGTTATGGCCATTAGTATGACAGAAATTGGACATGCTACACTGTTTTTTTTTACTAACTGTAAATTATGCAACACACGCACTGACAGTGGCGTTATATGACGTATGTCTAGACGTCTTCTGAAGCCTTCCAACTTCCATAGCAGTTAGCGAACCAAAACAAATGACATGTTTTCTCAACAGATATTTCATATCAGTTTTGATGTTGATGAACTTCTCCATACTGTTGCCCCTTGAAATGGCAAAGACACTCCTGCGATGTCCTGGCAATGGGAGTTGATCCATTATTTTTAAGTTTTTTGAGTATACTGCGTTTTCATACTAGAACGTGAACACAGCACAAACTCAAAACTTGGTTGGAATGAGCATGTAGTATGCTTTTGGGAAATGGCGATACTGACCCCTGCAAGTCTTACACACAGGTGTAGGCAGTCAGGTGGGATTGCACACTGAGTTAAATAAGGAAAGTATTTACACATTTCCCATATGAACAAGAAACTTCTTGTTCACACAGAAAATGTGAATAAATACTTTTGTTTAAAAAAATGCAAAAATATACAAAATAGGAACACAAAACCACTTGTTCATATGGGAAATGTGTATAAATACTTGTGTGCATCTTTGTTTCACACAGGTGTTTCTCCTTATGCCATTAGGTGTAGGTGCAATCACACCTGATTGCCTACACCTGTGTTGAAGACTAACAGGGGTCAGGATGTCTTGTATACACACTTATGAAAGCCTGAGTGCTGAAACCTTTGAGGCCATATACTTGTATAAGATAGCTCGCTAGCTAAATCTAAATCCGCTTTATTCAAGCAAATGTTGAATAATGCAGAGTTCATTATGTTATAATTTTCTGATAATGTAATAACTTATTAAATTGTATGGAATACTGTACATGGTGCACTCATAGTTTTATTACATTATGTGCTGATTATTTCATTATGAGCTTTTATTACATCTACATTATTACCTTATGCGTAGTTATTACATTAGGAGTTGCTACAACATGCCGGCTAAACGGGTTATTTTACCAGCCCAGGCTCCTTTGGCAGGGCATCCCACAGCCTGGAGGCTCAGATGAGCAAAGGCCTGCCCACCCCTGGTCTTTAACCTAGATGTCAGAGAGGTGAAAAGGGCCCTGCTGGAGCATCTCTGTGTGTCTGTGGGCTCATGTGGGGAAAATGCCCTCAAAGCAAAGCTGGTTGTCTGCACTTTAACCTCAAAGTAATTCTGTCATTTCACATCCAAAGTACAAGTATGGAAACAAAACATCAAAGTGTGTTTTCCGCACAAATACTTACTGATGCCATCTTGTGACACTTCAAACAGTCGTGTGTGTGTGTGTAGGTGTGTGAGGGTGTGTGTGCTGGCCATGCAGGGTCAGCACAATGACTGGACATCAAAGGCTACTTACATCTCTCGTTTCATTCCCGGTCTGTGTTTCCCTGGTGAATTCTCCCGCCAAGTAAATGGAGAATCTAGCAAAACAGAGTACTGCAGAGGAGGATGGAGAGAGAGAGAGAGAAGAGAGAGAGAGAGAGATACAGAGAGAGAGAGACAGAGGGGGAGGGATGACAAGAGAGATGAAGAGAGGTTGAGGTGCTCTGTTGAAGAGAGGATAGTGGATCAGGGAAGCACGCAGACAGGAGAGGAATGGGTGAAAGGGGACCTCCGTTCTGTCAGTCACAAGTCCAGACGCAGGGAGACGTGGAGGGGCTTTTGAGGGTTTGATATGGGGAAAAGAGCTGGGGAGGGATGACAGGAGGAAGTGGATAGGAAGGGAAACACACACCAACCAAAGCGGTGGGCGACATGGGGAAGGAGTGTATTTGCATATGGAGTGGCTCATACATCTGAGGCAGCACTATAGCTCACACAGCTGGCAGACTGACAGCACTGGGCAGGTGTGAGGCACAGCACCAAGGCACATTCAGATGGTGACACTTGGCTATTGTGTGTGGAGGAGGACACTATTCATCTTAAACATGTTTCTTTGTGCAGCAGCCTTTAAGAAATAGAGATGCACCGTACCTGTTTCTTCATCTATCTGCTTCCCTCCTCCTCCTCTACATTCCCCGCTTTATCCTCTACTCTTATTTTCTTTTCTCTCATAGACAAAGGGCCAAGGAGGCGCTTTATCAACTAAACTGAACATTCATGCAATTTTACAACAATCTAAACTGCGTTTTGATTTTCTTTGGGATCTCAGCCTTGCGTGGTATCAAAACGGCCCTGATTACTTGAGCATGTTTTAGAAGTGCCACTTGGCTAAGAGGTGGGCTGTTCTTCACTCTGAAATACTCTTGCAGCGACAAATCTAAATGAATGCATCAATCAATACCCACCGCACCCTTGGTCTCTATCTCGCTGTGTCTGATCAGCATTGTAATTCCTGTGCAATTTCACCGGTGACTACAAAGCATCAAATTTTAAATAGGCAGCACAACGTGACAAGGGCAATACATTCTGTGAACTTTCTAAAGTACTGTAGGTTAATATTTTTGCACGTTGTTTTATTCTGGCCCTTTCTGATTAACTGTCATATTGTACCTTGTTAGCAAATCACTTTGTAAGAAGAGAAATATGAGGTCATTAATATTATATCTGTGTGAGATGTTGTCCAAGTTGGCTAAGTAATATGTAAAGAGCAGAGTAATAACTTTTTCTTGATAGTTTCAAAATTCTCTTTACCAGACGCAAAGTTATCATTCATAATTTACACAAACACTCATGCATGACAGTGGGTCTCAAACTTTTCCATAGAAATGCTGAGTCATTTTGTTTCCTTTTGTGAAAAGAATACCAGAAATTGGATCAGACGTTGTGGCTTTCAGTGAAGCCTCTCTCTGCCAGAACTGATTTCTACTGAAAAACTTGATAAATACAATATTTATTACAGTAAAACATGTATAACAATCTCTTGTAAAACTTAAGCTTGCCACTGGTTCCGCCTGCATACCACTGGAGATAAACTGGGGTGATGGCAACAAGGTGCTTGTTTTTGACTTATGTCCGAACTGATCTAATGATCTAAATTTTACCCCCATAACCAGTAATGCCCATGAAAAGTCTAAACCAACCAAACGAAGTATTTGACACAATCAGAAGCTACTGTTTGCCCAACTTCCAGAGGTCACAGGCTCACTTTGTTTTCAAAAATCCATTAAAAACGGCTCACAGAGATCTACTGCTGCAGGCACTAATGTAATCCATCATTTTAATAATGTGTGTATTGCATTTGTCTCCTAACATAACTTTATAATGCAACAGACATTAAAGTTGGATCAAAAGGAGTGCCATTCTAAAAAAAACAAAAAAAAACAACAACAAGTGAAGATAGTGATAATCAACAATAAAGACATGCAATAAAGTTATGTTAGGATAAACTACAATCCACCTGTGGTTCTACACGATGCATACATGTTAGTCGAGGCAGCAGTATATTTCTCCAAGCTGTTTTTAATGGATTTTTGAAAACAATGGGACTTCTGGGAGGTCGGGCAAACCTGCAGTGGAACAGACAGTTGTAGCTTCTGGCTGTGTCAAATTCAGCTGTGGACTTTTCATGGGCATTAATGGCGAAAGGGGCAAGATAAAAATTCACTGCCGCCCTTAAAGGTTTTAAAGGTTTAAAGCATTCATTTGCTGCAGTACACCAGCTGAAGGGGCTGCTGAAGGATCACGGCAAATTAATAAAATAAAACGCTGTTCTTTTTTTGGGTTATACAATTGGTTGGCGTAGTTTCATTAACATTGCATTTGGAGTGTGATTGCCCATGCAGCGTCATGTTGACAGTGTGTTAGAGGTGCACGAAAAAATATAGTGGTAGATTTGGGTATTCCGGAGGCTCAGTGCGCAAAGTTTCATACTATTTATTCAAGGCATTACGGCTTCAAATTTGTCTCTTAACTTTGCTTTCCCGATCATTCCACCTGCCTCTCCCATCTGTCCTGTCTCTCTTCACTATACTCCATCTAATTAAGTGGAAACACAATAAACAATAACCTTAAGACAATATAGTGGTAGACAGAACTTCATTTTCTCCAGGAACATTAAAAAAGTGTTGAAATCTTGAGTGCAAACTCTGCTCGACAAGAAGAGAGATGGAAGCAAAAGCGTTCATCAGTTTTGTATGAGAAGCTAGGTCTGTCAGGCCTTCCTTGACCTCCTCGTCCCAGTTCACAAAACTGCTCGGACTGATTGAGTGGTTATTCAGGTTTTCACTGACCCCTCACTTTTCATCAGGAGAAGAATCTCAGCTCAGTTGGGAAAAAAAGCACGCTTCTCCTTAAAGGTTTGTATTTTATCTTGACAGGTGGGCTGATTGCAGCTTTCTCCAGACCAACGTGGCATCTCATTGCCGCTACTTAATTCTCCCTCACGGTAGCATGGTTGATGTCTTCCACTTCGTTGAGAGGGAGAGCTACCAACCCCCTCCTCTCCATAAAACTCACTTGTCTCACCATGCTTTCAGGGTCTTTCCCTCTTTTCCATATTCTCTCCTCTTTTTGCTATGCACCAGCTGTCTGCCTCTTGACATTTCTGCACGTTCTTCATTTTGCATTTTTTTCAGATGAGGTTAGATGAGCACAGGTGGAAGTCACATAGTCAAGACTGAAGGCATTGTCAATTTACCACCACCAGGCATAGCCTATAAAAGAGCCGACACCTCATTCTGATCATGAACATTATTCTTTGAAGTACTTGTTCAGACAAATGCATTTTGATGTACCATTTTATTATTATCATTTATTATATACTCAGTTTCAGTTTTCTATTTCTGGGGTTTTATTTTGATACATTTTGGTGGCTAAAGCTGCTGAAAACATGGCACAATATCTCCAAACCTATACTCACTGTTTATGCAACTTTTATTTGGAATAGGTGGGGTTAAGAAGGGTGTGTTTGCAGATATCATGGCGTCACCCATGAAATCCATCAGGAGGGAGGAAGTAATATGACACTACCTTGCTGAACATAAGCTGAATGATCGGTTTAAAAGCTATTTGCAGGTAATGGTGGTTTTAGTTATAGTTCAGTCAGCCAACTCATGAGTAAAGTTATGAAAAGCATGCACAGATATATGTATAGCACAGCACTGAATATTAGGTGCAGCAGCAGCAGGCATGGCAGAGCAGCAGAGCAGGGATAGATGCAAGGCATAAGCAGCTTAAATAGACCGCCTCATTGCAGAGGAGCGAGTTTTCTGCCTGAACTAGCTCTGCAGACAACGCTCCATTAGTTGTTAAAATAATTGCTAGTGCTAACGTTGCCACTCACTAACATTAGCATTGATGTTAGCATCGCCAACATTGTGTGGTAGACACTACTAGCATTGTGCTAGAAATTATTGATTTTTTTTTATTTTCACTGTTGTAGCTGAACTTGCCATAATAGCTTGGCGTGACGTGACTTCTTCTTTCCCTCTGCATGACATCACTTCCTGCCCCCAGTGGATCTCTGGATTCTGCCATGAGGTGTGCAGCCTGGTATCTTTGATGGGGTTCAGGTTGCAGTAGTGACACTGGACACTCACTTTTATAATTATATTATGTTTTACTCTTCAGAGTCTTGCTATTTCTTTAATAGAGAAAGTTCCACTTCACTCATTTTAGATGCTCTGCCAGAGATTTTGGTCTGCAATGCATAATGTGTCCTTTTGTCCATTCCTTGCAATTACATTGGCTGCCCTGTGGTCAGTACTGATTTGCTGGGCTTGATTCAGACCTGCTTATATATCACAGATAAATGTAGTTTTCATTTCATGCACAGAAGTGGCCAGTAGAGGCCTGTACAGACGTTGGACTAATGAGGGAAAATACTGCTTAGATAGCTGAGAGGTCAGCTGACAGCTGTACAGCTCCACACATCAAATTGAATGCCATCATTACACTGCCACCACAGATAGCGGTGCTAAAAACAATGTGAGTCATTCTTGTTCATAAAAATTCATGAAAATGTGTCTTTGCATGTGTTTGCTTGTGTTTGTATGAGCGTGTGTATGTGTACATGGATGAATGTGAGAACCAATTTAGATGTTTCCAAAACAACATTAATAGTATATCATCAGTGTTTTTCTCTAGGTTTGCACATACTGCAGTGAGAGGCTTTCAACAGGAAAATGATGACTACTAAGAAATAAAGCCAGGCTGGTACAGATGTTTTGGCAACTATTTATTCAACAATTCCATTTCATACATGAGAATGAGCCTCTAAATTAAATATAATAAATCCCACAGACAATGGGGCAGAAACACCTCCATTACAGTGCTATATACCCAATCAAGCCTTCTCGGTACAGCTTGATGCAAAATCCCTGATTTCAGGGACTCGCCATGTTACATCAGAAGCTGAATTAACTAACAGTGTGTCTAGCTCTAAGCTTGATCTTGCTGAGCTATACTGTGAATAACCTTTATTTAAGTGAGTGATGGTGAGTTACAACTCCTTCCAGCTAAAGACTGATATACATAAAGATGTGTGCTGCTATGAGGAAAACATAATAATAGAGAGGGCAAAAGCATTGAACTACTTACATACCATAAGCTAGAATCATAACATTGTGTATAAACACGACTTCTATCTTGTGTTCTTGAAACTCCTTATTTGCAGCATATTTCTAAATCTCAATATTTCAAGTCAGTGATCATATCAAAAACAATTTCTTAAATCTAATATCCCAATGACATCAAGATGACAGAATTACTGAATAATCACTGAATAATTTTTATTAACATTGTGATAATCTTAAACTCAACAAATACATGGCGTCAGCATTCAGGGACGAGCAGAGGAGCGAGAAGTGCTCACAAGTCCCCGTTTAAGACAGAAAACAAAACCAAATCTCTGAATGAAATATATTCCTGAGATGCAAAACGAAAAGAAACAGATATAGAAAAAAAAACAACAACAAAAAATAAACCAAAAAAACAACAACACTACATGCGATTGTGATTCATGTTGTCATCAAATTAACAATGTGGGGATTGGGCCAAATCTAGTGTCAATGTTGCAGAGGAACAAAGAAGTGCACTGAAGCCAGTCTATACAGCGAAGACGTATGAAGGGCCAGGAGAAGAAAGGTAATACCGAACAGCCCGTGTCATGCTATCATCACTGCTGTGGAAAACAAAACTGGTAAACCATGAGCTAAAAGAAAACCGATGCAGTCAAACAAAACAAGCATTCTTATGGGTTATGACTAAAAAGTGGAAATTACTTTTAAAATTTTCCCTTTTCCACAGGGACTGAGAGCTAATTTTTGCGGTAGATATTGCCTATGGTGAATGTTAACTGAGCCAGTATGTGTTGGAAAGCAAGGAGGCAACAGGTTTAAAGCTTAGTTTCAACTGACAACAACAAAGAAATACAACTAATAATAATGACTGTGATCCCAAGATGTAACAGAGCTACTGTAGATTCTGTTATAGTAAAATAGTGCATGATAGTATGTGCCAGGCTGTTAAAATAAGAAATAATAATAAACAAAAGAAGAAAAGTTTGGTCTAACTATTATAAAAAAAGCCATTTGCAACACATTAGCTCATTACTGTCATGTCAAAACAAATATTTACATGTGATTTTCAGCAGGAAAAAAAAAGGAACACTGAATTTTTGCCATTTGCTTGGAAATATCCATCAAATTTGTCAGAGTGCATAATTAAGGAAGATGGCACAAATTCCATTTCAATCAAACACTAACTCTCACCACTGCAAACCTGGTTAATGAGCATTCATCCCATAATACAAAACAGCCTGTTTCTCTGACTTTTGATCATCAAATCCATTTTGCCATTCTCTGTCTTCTAAAATGATTATAGGTGTAATGCAACGATGATCTTGAGACACGACACCATGTCACCGACTTAAGACACAATATAATTAACAGAGTAAAAAAAAGTAAAAAAAAAAAAAAAGAAAAAGAAAAAAAATAAGACATTACATTGTTGTGTTAAATTTCTCCACACAGAAAATGTGATATAGAGGGTTTCTAAAGACAAGGAGCATCCTACAAACACTTTGGCCTGGATCTACTGACAGTTTGCTGTGACAGCTCTGATTTACTGATAGTGTGCACGAGCAAGTTTGGAAAAAAGTGGCATAGACTCTTTATGCATTTTTAACCTTATTAATATGTATTGAAATGTAATATATAACCTAATTAATATGTCAGCGGTGACAGGCGAAAATTGAGGAAGCAACGATTAATCTAATGACTCCCAACCTGTGATTTAGTCAAACACTGCATGAGCGAACACTTAGAGAAAGCACATCATAACCTCGCCCCGTTTGAGCCAGTGGACAAGAGCAAGTCCCAGATGGTATCAAAATTGCGCCGACCTAATTTGCATAATATTGTAAATTGGCCACCGAATTGGAGACAGCTGGGCACACTGTTTTATTGCCCTTCGTAATAATTTGCCCCCTCTTAGTAGATCCGTGCCTCGCTTTTAAGTCTTGACTTCCAGAGGCCATAGTGTTTATCATTCTTTCACAACTTAGATCAGACGAATGGGTTCCTGCAAAGTGATAACATGGAGCAACACCAGAGACATATGGAAACAACAAGAATGCATGTAGCTCATTGGGATATGTTACACCCTTGTCTTAGCAATGACAAAATGCCATGAAATTTCACTGCCTCCAAAAGGATAATGTTTCTTTTAATGCCATTGCTTTGAATTGGCAATTTAAGGATTTAATGAAGACAAATGGAAATTTTCCTCTACTTCAGTGGACATGAAGACAAATTTGCCTTGTACTTAAATCAAGCTAAAAATGTTTGCTCAGATTATTGAAGTTTCTCACTGAATTTTTCTTTACACATCTCAACTCTCTCTCTCTTTAGATCTGTAGCACCAAAGAGCATGCCACAAACACAACAAGAAGCCACTGTCCAGTGACGGATACACTTTCATAACGGTTCTCTGTTAAATAACTTCATTTCAAATAAATTAAACATAAGAGGAACCCAACAAAAACATGCCAATGTGGATTACCAAAGTGTAGTTTTCACACATTATATACATGCCTTGTGCTAAAACAAAAATACATTTGTTTTCTAAAAAAGGAATATGCAGTGACAAATGAAAAATAACAAATCTTGTAAATAGATTAGGTCGCTAATATACAAATTTGAAGGAATATGGGAATCCAAAATCTAACAGCAATTTTCACAATTAACCACATTTTAGCAGACACAATATACAGCTGGGAGCTTTGAACCATATAAACAAAAGAAATTGAAAACAAACTTGATTTTTTATAAAAACATGATTAAGCATACACTTTCAAAAAATATGCACTGTAGGTTTTTTTCAGGATTCAATCAAAGGCAGCCTTGTCATCTTTGCTCTACTCATTTGAATAGATGAACCATTCTCAAGGTAATCTAGCTGTTGGCAAAGGAACACAGTTACTCTGTTAGACATTTTTGTGCTTCTCTTTTTGTCTTCAGTATTTAGTTTTGGGAAGGAGGCCCCTGCAGAGCTATGATCCAGCACTCTCACAATATTTATTTTTATTTTTTTGCTTGAAGACCCCATGAAATGGATATCAAAGTTCAGATCATGGTGTGTGCCTCTGATAAAAAGGAAAAAGAGCAGGATTTATGCAGTTTGATGGATGTGGGTGTGCAGCCTGTTGGGGATCATGACAAGAAAAAGCTCAACAGTCACAACTGGATATCTAGTAATTGTGGAGGTGACAGTAAAAACAAATATGACTGTTTACAATAAACAAAAAAAAAGTAATTTTTCACCACGTTTGCAATAAAGTAGTGGTATCAATTCTCAGATGCTCATTTGTGGTAAAAACTCACTCAATGGATTTTTGCATGCAAACCACCTTGGAAAGCCCCTTTGTACCTCAAGCTTACAAACAGGCGTCAATCAAAATGTCATTCCTCTAAGTGCAGCATTCAACACATTGTATTTACTGAAGTAGTGGGTTCAATTTGAGCCTAAACTTGCACTAGGCATATTTTTGTCCTGTAGCAACTCCTTATGGTGTGGTGCAATGCTTAACAATGGCCAAAAGAAATAATCATAATAATAATAATAACACATTACATGGGGTCTTTAAGTCTTACTTGAATGAATTCCTTCAATGTCATGACGTAAAAGAAATCTTTCAAAGTGAAAAGCTAAACTGACTAATTGGAATACAGTTTATACAACTCTTGAGAGAGGTGGCCGATTCTCTTTGTACACCAGAGTCTGCGGTGTGAAGAATAAAAAAAAACGTACTGTAAGCTGTCAAGAGGACACTGTGAAAGCGTTGGTGTTGTAGCTAAACCGCGGCCTGAACAGCGCAGGAATATACAGACAAAAGTACATAGAAACAGCAGATTTAGCAAATGGTTTTATATATTTGATTGTGTTTATTTGATGGAGTGCTTTATCTAGCATCTCTGTCATATATTTTTGGTGTGTATTAATCTTAGCTTCTCTGCTCTAAACAATACCATACTACCCTTTTACCCTATAAACTAATAATGAAAATCATATTATACACTTATCTGACAAACCTTGCTACAGTGTTACACAAAACCTTCTTCTTATCTTACAAGGGTCACCTTTTTAATTACAAGTCTATTTAGAGGATGGGGGAGGGGTGGAGTGGATCGTCTAAAAGTACCATATTCAGTGTGGTAGACATATATAAGGCGTAAACAGCACAGATCCTCATTCAAATTAAAAGTAGACGAAATGCATAATCAAGAGCTGTGAGCTAAGCGATGAAACGATGGTCAAGATAACCATCCACAAAGCATTTACATTGCTACTGACAGACGATACATGAAGGCATTGACAGAAGTTCAATGGGCGTCTGTATTTTTAGGCACCGTGTTAATGTGAGATATGATATGTGTTTTGTGGATGTGTGTGAACAAAGGGAGGGGGGGGTGGTGGTGTGTGTATGTGTGTTTGGGTATCTGTTTGAAAGAGTGGAACTGGGGAGAAGATGAGTAAGGGGACTGTGTAATAAGCAGTCATGGTAGATATACAGATTTACAGATATTCATGTTGAAGATGAGGAAAATATGAGAAAGGGGACGACTCCGGCGACAATGGCAAGCTGCCTGTGAAAACTGGCTGCCGAAAAAGAAGGGGGGGGGAAAGAAATGAAGGACAAGATGAAATGACAGAAATGGGCTCAACAAAAGGCAATACTAGGAAAACATTTAGGGGACTTCTCTGTCTATGGACTGCCTGGGGTTTCCTCGTTGACAGAACAGGGGCAGTGGTCAGAGATGGAGAGGAAAAGAGAGGAGATAGAGACAGAGAGAGAAAAACGAGATATAGAGATAGAAAGAGGAGAAAAGGGGAGAAAGAGAGGGAGCCGCACAGCTCCCCCTGCAGTCTAAATGAAGTATTCTTTCTTTTCTTCCGCGTGTGCGTGGTTGCCCTCAGCGTTGATGATCGCTGTGTCAGCATCGGGCGCATCGTCCGCTCCTTTGGCCTCATTTGTCAAGTACGTTCCTAAGGAAACGACAACAACAACAACAAAAAAGGGGACTGTGTGAGGGAAAACAAATAGCAAGACACCCTGCGTTGTGTGTGTTGCCTCAGGCAGAAAACACATCTGCAGACACAATCAGTAATGCTTCATCACTCATATAGGATTAGAAATGAGGCTAGTTCAGGTTATGAAACTACACGCTGCAAAAAATCCCCTTCTTAGCAAGTTGTTTAGTCTCATATTCAGTGTTAAAAAACTTGTTTTTCTTCAAACAAGTGAAAAAATATGTCAGTGGGATGAGATAATTGCGATTATTTCCAATACAAATCAACTTGTTTCTAAAAAATTCTGGATCGTCATTCTTGATACTAGTGGGCTGATTTGCCTTATTCTTCGTTTCAACATAAGTATGCTTGTTCCCAGAAAAAAAGAGGTATTATCTCATTCCACTGTTAGATTTTTTCACTTATTTAAAAAAACAAGATTTTAACTTTGAATAAGAGACTAAATAACTTATGAAGATGAAGACTTTTTTTGCACAACTCACCACAAATGTATTAATTTTTTATTTCCTGTACTGCAGGTATATAAAAATATCCCACTCATACTTGGGAAAGGACTCAAAAGGACTCTTGGGAAAGGACTCTAAAGTCTAATAGAGCAGGTAGGACATGGTCCACTAGGTCCCTAAGCCCTAAGAAACCTGGGCCTGGTCTCCTGTGGTTTTTACCTTTATGCCTGGCTAGGTATCTTCCCAGAACAATGATTAAACACAGGGTGACAAAGACCACTACAGCCACCACTCCTCCGATCAAGGCGTGGTCAGTGCCGTGCTGCCCCAGAGCGTTGGGATCTGGAGTGAGAGAGAGAGAGAGAAAAAAAGAGAGAGAGAGAGAGAGACAGGAGATGAGGGCTGAGGTTGGAGAGTTGAGCGAGCGAGGGCAGCGGGACGAGCGAGAGACAGGCGACACAAAACAGAACAAGGAGGAGAAGAAGATTATTTCCAGCTCATTCCTGCTCTAATGATTATCCTGAGTTGCTGTCATTCCCCTCTCCTTTCACATCACGCAGTCAGAGCCAGGCTGCCCGGCTCTCAGAGAATAATGAAATGGAAAGAGAGACTGACACCACGTCGACACACAGAGCCGCCGCAGACAGACACACACATTCACCCCGCAAAATGAAGGAAAAAGAGAATAAAAGAGGGACCCGGAAAGAGAGGTGAATAATTCAGGACCACCCTCATGGTGCCGGAGGAGTTCCCAACATGCAAACCAGGGCAACAGTGGAAGAGTAGTACACAGTAAATAAATCATCACATGGAAAACACAAAGAAAAGATCAATCTTTTTCTGTGTCTTGGTAAGGAACAGTTGTTGTTAGGAAAATGAATTAGGTGTTAGAGGGTTGGTACAGGTCCCCAGATGGTGGGAAACCGGTAGAAACGATGGTAGAGTCATGAAAGAATAAAGCATCTGTAAGAAGAGCTTATTCACACCTCATCCAAAAATCCATCAAAGGTTTCTTCCAACAATGGCGAATTTCCTTTTTTCTCCTCGGGCTGTGCATAAAACATCTAGCTCATGGGTTATTCGAGGTAAAAAAGAAAGGGCATGACACTGAGACTGTATGGATTGTTTGACTGTAGGTGAATCTAAAAAAAAAAAAGTTGACAGTGAGATGGGTAACGGAATAGCCTGTACTATTCATATCAGTCCATGACACCTGAGAAATTAGCCGTCTTCTCATTATCCTTCAGGTGCCAAGGCCTGCCATATACAACCTTGTCATTTGGTGTGTATGTGTGCGTATGAGTGTGTGTGTCTAGTCTCATAATAGATAAAATATGGCGATGTCAGTGCAGGGTAAGCAGTGATAGAAGGGACGGCTCAGATATGCACGCCGTATATTGACACTGTTTCTCTTCAATGTTCTCCCTTTCTTTCTGTGTCTGACCATGTGACCAAAATGAACAGCTGGCTCGCTCTCGCTCCATAACTCTCCGTGGTCCGAGTGACCGGGCTGTCACACTTCACTGCCTCCCAGTGGACACACAAACACGCACACATGCACCACATGCACACACATACACACACACACACACATAGCGTGGTCTCAGTGTGCTGCGGTTCTGCTTGGTCAGTGGAGCAGAGAGTAGAGGAATGTTCCCTTGGCACCACCCAGCAGGGCAAGGACTCGGGTGTTTAGTTACACACATGGCTGTGTCTCTTCACCTCTATCTGTCAGGATGGTGTCTGTTTGTTACTGCGATACACACTCGCTGTCTGACTGCTGTGCCTCACTCCGGATGTTACAGCCCAGTGCGGACACAAACAAGGCATGACCACGATACTTCTGCCTATAGAGTGCTGTAACGCTTTGGCCATTGCAACAGAATGATGTCAAACCCCCTGACACCACCAAAACATGATGTCTGCTATTGCCAAACAGGTGGAGACTCCTTGAAGGTCGCTGAAAACGCCACAGCCTTTATTTGACACATTGGAAGCAACAGAAACCATTGCTTATTTGTATTTATACCAAGGTCTGTATGAATGCTTGTTTCTGATTGGCTGAAGGGCGTGCATTCAAACCATGCGCACCTTGTCCAGTTCATGGTTAATCACTAAAGTCATACACTGGCCGTAATGTTTTGAACAAACCTATGTAACCATAGCAACAAACTTAAATTTTAGGTGCATTTGTAAATTCGCTCCAGTGGCATCAGTGCACACCCTGAGCGCCTTCTTGTCATTTGGACATTCAGACTGTTCAGTGCATTCCTGTTTGGAAACCCAGAGCGCTGTGCTGCACACTGACCGCTGCAGCTGAACGGACGGTTTTTTACAGCATCTGAATGTTTCCCGTAATGGCTGATGTTATGGCAAAACGCGATGGTTGGGTTATTTTGCAATCTGGATAGCGTTATTCAACACACAGCAGCTTGCAATAACAACAGTGTATGAATCATGTTTAAATCATGTTTACTTTATTAGGCTGACAACCAGGGGTTGAATTGGGCTGGAGCCCACCACAGCTAAGCTCCGCCTCCTTAGGTCAAAAGTATACTGAGGTGGAGTGGAGTTCTGTCTCCTTCAATATCACACGTAATTTTTTATTGTTTTCTACTGATAACAGTTAACTAATAAAAGGTTTCGTGTGATATTTGTATTCATAAGTAATATTTCGCAATGCCCAATAGTTTAGAAGCTGAAAATACCCAAATTTGACAGCCAGAACAGAGCTGATAATCATGGTTACCCAATCAGCAGCCCAGGGACTCTCAGGGACTTTGGGCCAGGGCTCCACATCCTCACAAACACATAAATCAGTTTTAAATGTCCAAACAGACTAATGCCAGGGATACAGCTACCTAGCCAGCTAGCGATGTAACTCACAACAATGTTTCTGTTTGCTATCTTGACCCAGGGATTTCTTGTTCATAAATTTCAAAATAATTCTGTGCCCTGCCACGCTCTGATGGGAGATTGTCAGGAGTGAATTTACGAACACACCAACGTGCATAAAGCTGACTACGTTAGCCACCACCCCCTGCCCCGTTTTTAAAATTGCTTCAAAACTATTTTCCAGCATTTAAAATTGTTATTATGTGAATACCAACACCTTTTGCCGTTTTTGTGTAGATATGTGTATAATCCATGGTGTCTACAATGCCGTGGCTCAAGTTGAGTAACTGAGTAACTGTTACTATCAGCTTTTTGACAGGCAGAAAATTAGGCTAATTATTTCTCCCTATTTCGCAAGTGGCCATGGTATAAGTGGGCTAATCCAGTCCAACGTGTGCGTTTAGGGTTTTAACACATCATGGAGACAAGATGGTTGCCTCCATATGGATTATCCCTTATTTGTTTGTGAAATACCTGGACAACATAAAATCACGGTAACTTTTGAAACATAACTGCCTTATTCATGTGAGATTGACAATATGTCTGTTATGTAATAATTCTGTTCTTTATGCACTGCTGTTCATGGAAGGAGAGAACAAGAAAAAAGACAGAGTACAGAGATATATATAGAAAGGAGATGTATAAAAAAAAGAGATTGATGCAGAGAAAAGAGTGAAAATTCAGTTGAACCAAGACGGAAAAGGAAGGAAGACAAGAAGGAGAAGGACATAGAGTAAAGGGTTATACATTTTTATGGCTCCAGAACACATTATCTTTTAATAAGGGCACAGACATTCTTCTCTGTGTGATTTAATATTAGAGCGTGGCAGAGCAAACTCCTCTTTTAATATTTATAATGCTCTCCTTGTCGCCTAGCTGGCCTTGCGAGTTGGGCTTGTTTAATAAATTAAAGGAGTTCAGGGCTTCAGTCAGCCACTACTTGGCCCAACTGAACAAAAAAGTGTTACTCTTAAACTGCCCCAGTAACTCCTCATCTGATCCGTTTCACTTAGCCTGGCTCCATACGGGCTACCATGAAAGGAAAAGTGATATTGATTGAGAATTCAACTGTGTGGACTTTCAAAGGGATATGCACAGGTTGGTGTGTACTATTTTATACACTGAGTGAATGGGTGAGTGCATTGTCTATAAATAGCTTCACATTAGTACAGAAAGAAGAGCTAGAGTATTGTGTCCCTATTACCCTTCCTTAGGATGTTTATCTCTTTCACTGAAATCAATCAATAACTGCACCTAATTCCATGATAAAAAAAAATAGGAATTTTTATGTCGATAGCTGCATTAGTAGTTCAAGTAAAAGCTGAATTATTCCATCAAGAGCTCAGCTGGAATGGGAAGATGGCACTATGCTGAAACAATGGGCTGGACCTGCGCTAAAATCAATGCAATGCATCCATTTCATATATACATACATGCACATAAACACAGACCAGCCTGATACTGTTGTAGTTTCTGGAAAATCATACAACAGGCAGTGGACTCCAGTCTCAGAGGCCCTACATGAAAATTTGAATCAGAAATCCATTATAGAATCTCTTAGTGCAAAGCACCCAAGAAGAGGTTGGCTGGAGTGCTTGAACAGTAGTAAATTATGCCTGCAAAAGGTACCCTGCATGAATCCCCATATCAACAGCAATGCTTCTCTGCAAACAAACATGTACCAAATGAGAATCTATTTTTAAAGGCTCCTAAATGTCTAGCCAACTAAACATCTAAATGTTTTACTATGAGGCTTTTTCTTATCCTCAACCAAAGCTCCTTGTCTTTCTTAATTCTGAATCTGTGGCTCTTCATGCTTCACATATCTCAGATGTGCACGATAAATAAACACTTATAGAAGACATACATAACTGCTGCACACTGGTCGTAACAACTGCTTGTACACTCAGCCATAACAACACTGTTGTATATTTGTGACATACTTTGTTATATATACTGTTGATGTGTGATATATGCAAATACTAGAGGCTACCGTAAATTCGTTATATGCATAAACACACTTGGCCATAAAGACTGATTCTTATTGCTAATAAAACCTAATAACCTAATCTGAGATGTATTCACTGTGATAAAAAGTATATATTCTAAACAGCACAACAGTACCCCAATACCCCAATACCCCAAAATCCAATATTGCATAACACAACATCACAAAAACATTAGATTGCTAAGCAAATATGATGCCATATAACACAACACAATAAAGACACTGAAATGCAGTAACAAATTACAATGTCACATGACAACATGTACCACAGAGACATCTAATTCCATTAACTAAGTGACTAATTACAAGTGAGTACCCTAAACTTTACACTGAACATTTTAATATGTTTAATTAGCTTTACTTCATTCAGCACTTCCTTAGTTTGGCACCTGTTAGTGGGTTGCTAAACAATAAATAAATAAATAAATAAATAATAATTAAAAAAAAAAATGAGAAAATGTGAGCACGCCATCTTATGCAAGATGCAGGACTACTGGCAGCTGCTTGTGCATTATCATTAATAAATGATGAAACTCAGAACATACTTTTCCATATATATTCTACAAACACAATTACGAGAAAACATTATACATGTACACATGCAAAGCTCCATTTAGTTCTCATAAAAATAGACTGAGTGAGCCGATGTTGGTGGTGGACTTCTCAAAATTTCCAATGAGGCTATACTCCCAAATTACCATTATTCACAGTTATAATTTACATAATTGAAATATTACAAAGAATCAAATATTACAGAGGTTCAACAAGGCTTTACAACGTAAGGGAATTAAAAGCACTGTCTCCTCCACATTGTCAAGCTACATAGAACTGCAGAGACTGAACGGACCTTTTAATAACTGTCTATTCCTTTATTATGTGGCAGCGTTGTCAGCAAGTACTGAGATCATGGTTTATCTGTGAATAGAACATTCAAATGTTCTATTCAAATGTTCATTCAAATCAGTCATGACAATAGGTTGTCCAATGTCTATCAGTAACAAAAGTTCCTAAACTGTATCAAGCCAGTTAGAACAGGAATGATAAAGGGTCACTGGACATAAAAGCGTAAAAATGATGACACACATTTCAAGAGTTTTCTTTTGAAAGTTGTGACCATAAATGCTTGTTTTATATTGCAGCTAGCTTGACACAGGCCTGCTCTGGGCAGACCTAGACAGTGCACACGTCCTTTGGATTTAGTATATTTTGCCCACTGTAGCACATTTGTCTGACTGTCTGATGAGGTTAGCACTTGAATATAGCAGCAAATGTTCTTTTTTATTTTATTTTTTATCCAAAATAAATGTTTAGTCACTGGTGAATAAAGCTTTGTCTGGTTAGATTTGCAATATTTTGAATTAATGACATATGCTATATGACAAATTTACGATAAATTTAAATATTCCAAAACTTTTGTTGTCTCAATAACAGGCAAGATTTGAGGTGCTGTCTGCATTACTTTCCAAGATACTCACAGCTGACAAATATGTAACTAGCACTAAACTAGTTTACACTTGCTTGGCCTACTATCTGTGTGCCTCTGTAAGTTTGTGAACATGCTCAATGCCGCCAGTTCATCAGATAACAAACATACAAGAGCTGTATAAGTGCAGATAATGGCTCATCACTTTATCAGAGGAGTGTGTCAAAAGGGCCACAAACTGTGTGTCAATGATATGCCCTTCCCTCATTCTTCAAACACAATGTTCAGTGTCCATATCTAAAGTGCTTCAGAGGAAGCATTTTACATTCTGAAAAGCACTGTTACAGCAGCTCTTTTGCCTGGGACTACATCCTCTACTGCACTGCCTTTCCTCTAAAGCCATCTTTTAAATTAACAATCTCAACCGATCAGACTCAGTGTCCTCAAATCCATCATATCAGCATGCCGCTTAAATGGTCTTTATATAGCCGAATGTACATCTTTCGCTCTCTGTGTCTCTGTGTCTCTCTGTCTCGCTCTCACTATCATATCAGTTAGTATTGAAATTCCGCCCTCAAAACTACTTTTTTATCCTTTTGGAAGATAGATTTTTCTCCCCCTTTCACTATGTTAGATATGGCCTTATGAAGCAATGGTCTCAGTAGCTCAGATCAATAAAGCAGTAGCTTAAGCATGGGCTTTTAGAGCTGCAGTGTCCTTGTGTCTGGTGTGGGTCAGGAAGAGTGTCTGAACGACTGTGTGTGTGCATATGTGTCTGTGTGTGCACATGCCTGGGTGTGTGTCAGTGTGCTGAACTTGATGATGAAGGCTTGCATGAAAAGAAGTTCTGATTTCTCAGGTGCAGATTTTGTGAACAAAGAACTTAGCAAGTATATTAAGTAATCGTGCATCAATATTTGAAAACCTGACTCATTACATGCTGCATCAAATATGGAACATGTACAGAAAAAACGTACAGATTACTGTGCATGCATGAATTTAGTTCTACTGATAAGTTAAAATGAAGGAGAGGGGGACACAGAAGAGAGCTTGCCTGCAAACAGAGAAAGAAAAGAAGAGGAGTGCCTGCAGACTTCACTTGCTCAATGAATCAATTATACCCAACTTTTTGGCTGAGACTGGAAATTCTGCAATTTGCATCTAATGCTGGCTCTTCTCTGCCAAGATGAAAGAGTCCCTGGTGGGTCTATAGCACAGGGCCAAAAGACACATGTGGGTGCACTCTGACTTTTACACATATAGTTGAATGCACGCACTCATGCATGTGTGAGATTTAGAAGAGAGAGAAGAAGGGGGCTTTACTTAGATATGTTTGTGTGCATGTGTGTGTGTATTCTAGCACACCATTTTCATGCTGGGTCAGAGTGGATTAATTAGATTCTGAAAACAAATTACTTCTGCTAATCATTCAATAAAGCCCACCCGTGGGCTTGGACACTATCTTGAATATTCCACCGCCTCCCTCTCTCCTCCTTGCTCTCTCCGCAGAATGAAAAGAAATTGTGGTCAGCAGGGTAACAGCATGAAGTTATAAGCAAAGTGAGATAATTAATCATATGACTTCTTATAGTCACATGCACAACGATCGATCAAAGTTCTACATGTTCTACAAAATCTGCAACCTCTTCTAATCTGCAATGAAATACAATAAAGGATGAACAGAAGCGGGCAGCTAATCTCAACAGTACTACCTTCATCAGGCCTATACAGCTGCTTATTTGCATATTTTATGACATAAATTGCATTGTGCTTGTGACTATTGGTGAAAGATTGTATTGTATGCACCAATGGTAGCACAGCAGCAACGGAAACAGAAGTCTACAGAGAAATAAGTGATCTTGGAGGAAGCAAGTTGCCATCACCAGCCCAATAAAGATCAGTCCCCTGAGGGAGAGAAATAGCGAGAACGAATATAGGATCAAATAAAAGTTCATCTCAACAAATTAGACTGCCTTGTGTGTGTGTGTGTGTATGTGGTGTGTGTGTACATGTGTGTGTACACGTGTGTGTCTATGAGTGTGTACACGTGTGTGTCTATGAGTGCTTCTTCAAGATTGGTTAAAGTGTCCTCTGCCATTGAGATTTAATGAATAGACGGGCTATTACATGTAATTCATAACAGCAGCCCCAGGATCTAATGATTTCTCTTTTTCTGTTCTACGCTTTATTCCAAATTGTTGCTATAATTCTTTTCCAAAGCGAGTTAATGTGACAGGTCATCAATAAGCTCGCCCAGCGATAAGTGGAAAGACCTTTGCATTATGTTTTAATTCCTCCTGTGCTCCTCAGCTTTATAGTGTAAAGAGTGGAGAGCGGTGGAGAAAATGGGCAGAGGAAGGTAGGTACTCAAGCCCTGTTCAATATTTAACCATTTTCCCCTGGGGAAGCTGCAACCGGAACTTAGCCTTTACGGTTTGAACATGGCGGCCAAGTGGCTGCCCTGGACACCAGCCCTCAAGAGAATGTCTCTCTGGCTCATCTCGTGGCCTAACCTATGCCCTCCATTTACAACAAGATCAATAGCAATGGAACCGAGCAGTTAAGAATCCCTCCCAGGACTGAAAATTGTTCCTCCACTTATTGAGTTTTAACAAAAGGTTTGTCCTCGCAGCCTGAACAGGTGAAAGTGGGTTAAAGACAGAAAGATTCAATACCTTGGGATTGCGGTATGCCATTTCCATTCAGGACTAAGAAACTGAACTCTGACTTGTAATAGTGGTAAAACAGAACTAATTGATAGCTAACTCAAAGTCTCCTTTGAGCATCTTTATTACAAAGTTCCAGTAATTTGTGTGTCATTTGTTTTCTCTGCACAGTGGCAACACAACTTTCCAGTTTGTTGTGCTGTAAGATTTCTGACTGACTAGATTCCTTCTCACCACTGTGATTTCATCCCTTAGGACTGTGGTTTTCAATGCTGGTCCTTAGGTTCCAAAGTACTGATAGTGCTCTAACCTAACAGATAGTTAAGTGCAGCTAAGTGCATTCACTTAGCATCTCAGGTATAAAAAAGTCTTTGATTAAATGGTTAGAAAACCAGCAGGACTCTATGGGTCTGTCTTCATTTGCAAGCAAGCTTCCTGTAACCTTGGTGCCTAGTTATTAATGTTCCTTATTAGGACACCTTTTGTCCAAAAGGTTACAAGAATTTAGTCAAACTAGCAAGGAAATGTCACATGACTGGTGTAGAAATTCATGTACTGTAGTGTCGATGATTTCCATGGCAATCTAGCCTCTCATGAAACAAGTTACAAAACTTAATTTTATCTACGTCTGTCGGTGTGCTGGAATTACATGTAATGTTAGCTACCACTAGTTAGCTAATGGTCAGTTAATTTTTTTTCTAGTAGGATGAGTAGCAACTGTGCAAGTTATATCATGCAACAACTAAGTCTGCTGAATTTAACTTTAGTGTACAAGAACAGCTCTCATGTATTTACATTTAATAAACTTTTGATTCCAAAGATGCCTTTAAGCAGTGTTTCTGTCTGCCAAAAGAAAAAAAAAAATCTCTCTAATGGCTGAAAAATGTTTTGACTTTGGATGAATCCAGATTTTTTTAATAAGCTAATTTTAGCTAGATTCTACTATTCAATCTCTTGTTTATTTCCAACATTGTTGGTTAAATATGCAGCATGTTTATTACACGCGTTGGCCAGCAGACAAAATTTGTCATACTGGCGTGATTAGAGCACTTTGAATAAAATGTTTATTGCATAAGATGCAAAGAGTGTGTTCGTATTTGCCAGCAAACAGCCACTGCAGCAATCAAGTATTTTGTATAAACACTGAAGATTAGATAATGGTATTCATCCTCTTGGACAGCTCATTATTCAGACAGGATTTCTGATATTATGAGGCACAACACAGATTTAAGCAATATTTTCACCAATGGTTTGCAGGCATTTTTTTTACCTCTCTCCTCCATTACTAATTAGAGATAGTCAGAAATATCTCACAGAAAAGCATTTGTTTTAATGCACTTTGGACTTGAGACTGCTGGACTGCCATTACTGATTCCCAAGACAGACAATATGGATGATCGACTGCTTAACATATCATGAGGATCTATTGTATATAGCGAGCATGATCTATAATAATGTAATTTCCATTAGTTAAGACATCTTTAGAGGTATAAAGCATTAGGATTAGTGGATTCATGTTTATGAGGTTGGTTAGCAATCTCAGCATAGAACAGATGGATTAAGTCTCAGGAACCCAACAGGGCAAGATGGGTCCTTTAATGTCCAACTTTTCTTACAAGGTCTTGTTGGCCAGGACTCAGTTGAAGAGAGTGAAAGCTTAGAGTAATCCCAACTCTTGAACCCTGACCAATCCTTTGCCAATGCTCTTAAGTTTTTCTCAAGTGTGTAGTCACTGCTATTGACTGGAAGAGATGAAAAAAAGACTCTTTGTATTTGCTTCAGAGAATACAGCCAACCACTCTGCTGTAGACTATGATGGTTAAGGGATTACCATGATAACCTCCACTGACCCCCACTGATGGTAA
This sequence comes from Neoniphon sammara, assembly GCA_900302535.1. Taxonomy (NCBI): domain Eukaryota; kingdom Metazoa; phylum Chordata; class Actinopteri; order Holocentriformes; family Holocentridae; genus Neoniphon; species Neoniphon sammara. The sequence goes on along the minus strand of OMKZ01051077.1, from coordinate 30,748 downwards.
AAACTCCAGGTGGTGACCAAAGTTTTGGTATCAAACTGGGACAATTTAGCAATATCTTCCAAGTTATACCATATACTTTGACTAAGAGTCTCAAGGTTGTTCGTCTATTTTTTTTACTTTTTATCCCTCCTGCTCCTCTGTTCCTCACAGGAAAGACCTAATGGACCTAGGAGAAGAAACTTTTTTTCTGTAGAGGCGGGTAGATGGGTTTTATTTTTGCTGTCTTCTCCGCAGGCAGAGACACTAGGCATGACTAATCGCTGTCTTCTCTGCAGTGGGCCTTTTTTTCTGGGGCAATATTGGCTATAGGGGCTCGAGTTGGCTATAGGAATGCTGATTATGAAAAGTGAATAGTAAATATTTTAAACACCAAAGAAACCCTTGCGCTTTATTCGACCTTTCAGCTTCACAAGGTCAAAGCTAATTTGCAAGCCATGAAAAAGCATTTGGCAGAGAACGCAGTGGTGGTGGAGGGAAAGAGAGATAGAGTATGTGTGTGAGTGTGTGTGTATATGAAAGTGTCTTATGAGGCTGTATAGACCTCTGATACTTAGTGAAAGAGTTATTATAGCCATTAAGGTTGGCTGGGCTATGGGGGTGGTATATGTGCATGTACTGTATGTGTGTTTCTGTGTGTGTGGGTGGGGTAGATAGGGGATGAGGTGAGGTATACTTGCCAGCTATTCATTAATACAGTGAATCATGGGCTGCAGTTATGCATCAGTTTTGGCATTAAACAGCATGGATGATAAATGGAGGAAAACCCTTGCACACTTTCGCTGTATTCCAAAGGTCAACAACAGCCATAGTCACAGGCATGGGTCATTGTCAAATTTTAATTCCTCACTAAGGCATGTGAAGAATGTATGCACTCATACTACTGTTAGGATGAATAAAAGCTTCCACAAATTGGCACAATTATAATGCCCAAAAATATCACAGTATATGGTATTGCCAGAGTAACAAACAAAATTAGTTGAAAAATTGCTATTAAACAAAGCAAAATGGCTTCACTGCATGTTTTGTATCGCACAAACACATTTTATTAAATAATGACTATTAAAGCCTGAAATTCCCAGAAAGAGAATGTGTTGCTATGCGCAAAGAGGAAAAGTGCAGGCAGTTGTTTCCACTTTTGTGGCTCATTTAACCAGTGCCTGTCATGCAAATTTTCAGTACTTGGTCTTGGCTTGCTTAAAACATGATAATGAGATGAAGAAAATAAGACGGATGATATCTTTTTGGTGAATTAAAGGCAATTTACCAGCTCGCCTGATGTGACAGACCAGAAATATTGTTTCTGATAAGTACAAAAGCACTACATCCCACATAAACCTTTGTTACATCTGAGCCTATAATTATTCAACAAAAGACAAAGGTGATAATAAATGAGGCAGTGACTATAAACATACCATACTACTGCAACTATTCAAATCAATATATATATATATATAGGTAGGTAGGTAGTAGTATGGTAGCCCACTGTTTTGCAAAATCAGTGAGAAGGTTCAATTTCTCACTAGCTGAGTTCAATAACCCATTCTTTCTCATTTAGATTGGAGACAGTCTAATCTTTAATCAATCTTTAATACTGTGATGTGAATATTTGATGTTTCTGGTGAATTCTGATTAAATTTTTTATAATTAACATAACTATGGGAAGATTTTGAACTATTTATTTATTTAGTTCTTTTTTAATTAAATTTATAGTGCCTAGCAATCCAAAATTGCCTCTAGGCCCAGTGACAGGTCAACCTTTTTTTTTCATCCTGATGCACATGCAGTCCAGCAGCATCACCTTGCTGTCCCATTGGCCATGGTTGTCATGGTAGTTAACAAGGCTTATTAAGATCAAAGGCATAAAGACCACACTCTTGACTCTCAAAGAGCAAGAAAATCAGAGGAGAAAAATTAAGACTGAGGCTTTAAGGCTGAAGGTCTGGAAGATTTAGCACATGCATGGTCTTAACAATAGAGAAAAAAAGGAAAAAAGAAAAATGGGACAAAAAAAATAAACACAAAAAAAAAACAACTTGTAGACTTGGCTACCAGGGACCATAGGGACCATAACGAATCAAAAGAGCATGCTGTAAACTAGAATTTTAGCCTGGAAACAATAATATTCAGCAAGGATGAACAGGGATACAATTTACCTTACATGATATTGTTGTATCCCATTGCAGTTACTGCTGTAGGTGTGTTTCATCATGGACATACATCCATATGAAATTATGCATAACTTTTGCCATGTTGGACCTTTAACATAGCAGATATGCAGCTTTATGCTATGGAGATATAATTTACTGAAGGCACAATAATGCTCCAAAAAGTTACATTTTGGGTGACATTAACTCTTTCTATATATCTCAGATTTTTTCAGCCGCTTGCACTGCAAGAAATGAGCTTTGTTATATAATATGCCTTTTTTTCATTAAGCATTCATACTTTGTGAGTCCATAGAGTAAGCAATATGGAAATCACTTGCGGCTGAATTGTTGGTTTAGATGGGATCCTAATAAATGTATCGCCTTTTTTATTGCCTTTTTGTACAAATGGGTGAGCTACATCTGAGGCGTGAAAGGATGTAAATTTCTCAAGAACTGATTCAAATCCCTGTACTTCTACTCAAAATAAAACACCTTAACACCTCTCATGAATAGTTAAGAAATGTGTCCCAACCAAACCTGCAGCATGTTTAAAGGTACCCAATGTAGCTTGTTACCACTAGTGCTGCTATAGGGCACAATAGGAAAACCAGGACCTTGTTTTGTTTACATAATATATTCCAGCACAATGTGAGCATGGGGGCAACTTATTATACACGCCAATATAAACAATGCAACTTTCAAAACAAAATAAGCCGTTGCAACTATTTTTTTGTTTTTGTTTTTTTTTAGGTAGCAAATAGGCCTCAGGGACACACACGGTGTTCTGCTGAGAAATTTTGAATATAAGCAAAACCAAGTATATTATAAGAAAAACTACATTGAGTACCTTTAACTCATTATTGCCTTTGACTCTTTGGTTGGTAAAATCCAATACACTGTATGCATATGAGTTAAACGTTAGTTCATCATATGTTTAGGTATAGCTGTTACCAACAGTATATGTCTTCCTGAACTGTTTCTTGTTGGGAGACGCCCCTCTTTTACCTCGGCAGTCTGGTGAAGTGTTAGTACAACACAGTGATGATACGCAGAAAGACAAGGAGAGAGGTAAAAGTCGTATGAGGCAGCAGAGGAGAGAAAAATGCAGGAGGAAGAACTCATAAGGGACTCTGGATATGATGCATGCTGGCTATGCGGCTCAACCCAGGTATTTCCTCCGAAAAGGAAGAAAACTTTATTAAAAGAAAAAAACATCATGGGGCTGGTACAACTGCACAGTTGTTTGCTTTCATCTGAAGCCTGTGGAAAGACCTGGTAATAAATCAAGCAGACACGCGAAAGCCGATAGTGTAGTATCTTCTGACTGGGGAGACAGTGAAGGAGTCTGGTATTTAGATTCCCTGAAGATACACCAGAAAGCTGCTCTTGTGTCTCTACACTACACAAACAGACATCAGAGAAGGATGGAGACACCTTGATGGGGAATATCCAACAACGTGTGGAAGCCTGTTATCTAATAGGGTCTTCAGAGAGTTGTCAAGGGTTGGAGGGAGAAAAAAAGGGAGTGAGGGAAACTTGAAACAAAAGCTTGAAGAGAAACCAAAGCAGCAGAGAAAGGGTAGAAAAGGAGGCGAGGATGCCGAAGGACTTCAAAGATGGTAATTTAAAGAAAGCCATATTGATGAGATGAAATTATTCAGGGATTGAGGAGCAGTATGAGGGAAGTTGAGGGGAATGGAGAGAGGGAGAAAAAGCAGACAGAGAGGATAGAAGCTAAACCCTGCTACATCTCTGTGGAAAGAGCACTGACACCCTTAGGAAACAGAGTGAGGAAGAAGACGTGAGACTGCTGGTGAGAACCGGATGGAAAATTAAGGGGAACAGAGGACAGAGAGAAGCGCCAAGAACACGATAAGGGTCAAATCCCCAAAATACCTACAACGTGATCCTTTCTCCCTCTCTGACAAAATAGCTTGTTGTTTTCAGTCTCTCTCCATAGGGCAAATTTGCGTACACAGGATCAGTGTCTCAAGTAGCCTGGATGGATGTTATTTTATTTATAGTCTGTAGTGTCCCTTAAATGAGAATGCAACTCGACCACTTCTGATTTGATATGGAAAGCAATATATTAGGAGATGGGCTTTGTAAGTGACATGCCAGAAATTCGAGAGATGACTCCAGTACGAGATTGTTTTGTGCCTCCCCAGCAATTCTGTCTTTCCTTCAGGTAATATCCATATTTCCCATGTGTATATTACAGTGCTAATACAAGGGATGATGATATCAACTGCATTCATATCAGGGGAAGAAAATAAAGATTGGAGAGGTTTCTTGAAAGACCAAATATTTGGTCTTTGTATTAGGGTGTCGCTGTGGTTTCTACTATGGTAACTCTCTGACAAAGAGAGTTAAAAGTTCTCTGAGCTTTAAAGCGGCATTAAGAGTCATGGTGAAAAGTCTCCAGTGGCCAGACATTTTCAGTTGGACATGACATTTCCTTCTTTGAGGTTTCAAGGCACAGATGTACTGAAGCCTTTGAAATGGGGAAGGGACAGCAGAAGGAGTATTTTAACAGAGAGAATCTTTTTGGATATATAGCCTGTTGTATCTGTGAGACCTAAATGAAGAATTTGTGACTAGGTTATTTCTTGTAAATAAGGCTATGTCCACACACCAAAGCAGGCAAATTTTAAAATTGTATATTTGGTGTATTTCTGTCTGATACACTCAACAAGATACAAAAACAGTGACATTTACTCTGTTGGGCACGTGTGTGCCCCTGAACCATGACCTGCATGACGTTTCTGCCGTTGATGGAAGACTTTCCATAGCAGATAGCAGGAGATCAAACTCAAGTAACAAAATGGACAAAACCAAGCAATCTCTTTGTCTGGACAAATAGATTGACTACTACTTTCAAGTAAATATAAGTACAAGTCATTTTGGATGTTGGCTACTACCTGTGTGTGATCACATGACAATCCTGGTAAGCATCATCAAAATTCTCAGTTTCCCGGATCAACTGTACGATGCTAGACTGCTGCATTAGGGACCGTGCGCACAGAGGATGTGTCTGAATTTCATCGCACTATTTTTTAGTTTCCCAATGTAACATCAGACGGACGTCTTTTTAGCTCGTGCAGGGTGCTGCTGTTGCTCGCTGTTTTTGGATGGCATCCAAAGTTGAAATCCATTCAACTTTTCCTGAGACGCAGTGCTCACCAATGTCAGTTTTGCCACAAGCGACCAATCACACGAAAGAAGGGGTGAGACAAATGCTGATAAACACCCCACTACAGTAGTGTTGTGACTTGCATTTTTTTCAAGCACATCCACTGTGTGCACGGCCCCTCAAAATGTATCTACTTTGGAGGGTTTATTAGAAAATGCTTGTTTTCAGTGGAGGAAAATGACATGTTAGTGTTGAAGGAGGGTGAAAATGGGGAGAAAAGATATGTTTTCAAATTTACCCGACTTAGTGTAATCTCATCCCTAGGCTTTTTTCTCTGCACAAAGAAAGAGGCCTGAAAGAAGATAAAAGGAGGACGCTAATAAGACCCACCCACCGGGCTCTCATTGGTCTCTCGAGTTGTCCATTTGAATTTGAGCAAGAATGCGCAACTTGTTAATTGTTGCAATGATTTGTACAAGTCTCTTCAACAACGCATTTGAATATTGCCTCTTAGAGCTTGATATTTTGCAGACCACTCATTTTTTGCCTTCATGCTTTCCCTGGAGAAATATATTCTGCAAGGTGGGTGGAAGCAGAAACTGAAACCCCCAAATTCTCTCTATTTGGTAAAAACAGAAGTCCAAGAAAATAGGGCTAAAAATAAAAAATAAAAATAAAAAATAGGCTAGACTTAGGATATAACTTATGACTTTTTTGTACATAACATTTTGAATGAAACTCACAGTTTGTTCAGTGCCCTTCATACACATTTACACACCAAAGTCAGCATACATTTAAATAGCATTCCTGTTCAGGTTCACAATTCTAAAGAGGTTTGAAGAAAATGCAACATTTATTTGCCCCAAAACAGACACAAATCTGGACATAGGGACTACCTACAGCATTAGGCAGTTTTCAGTGTCTCTCTTT